>SCLH01063186.1:2731-18907 GCA_004367855.1 Oikopleura vanhoeffeni
AGGAATCGGATCATACTTTAACGTGGTGTACTTCGTGTTAAAAAACGCACGCCTTTTTGATAAAAAGTCTACCATTTTTTTGTAATTTTCCTAAAATATCGTACATGCTACGCAAAATGAATATATAAATATTCAAAACAAACTCTTGTATACCGTGTAATTCACTACACGAAGAGGCTTCGCCTATTTTGGATACATAAAACCTATCCCAGTTTATTTTGTTAGTTTGTCAAATTTAATTTCATTCAGAGAAATCTGAAATATTGAGTTAAATTTCTTACTATAAAATCTTTGCAAAATGGAACCATGTATGAAAAGTTACAAAGTTCCAATGGAAAAAGATGCAACTTTAACCAGTAGGGCCGCCGGTAGGTATGGCCCAATAAAATTGAGTATAAATGATGTTACGGCAGGTGATTACGCAACGGTAAATGCACAAATAGCATCTATCGAGCAGAAGATTTATAAAGATTTAAAAGATAACGATAAAATAAACGCATCTTTTGATATATCAGAAATAAAATTTTTATGGAATTCACCGGGTAATTTTCAATCCCCTTTGTCAGATAAAACAATGGGCGTACCATCAAGTTTAAATGAATTTGCTGAATTTAGAGCAAATACAAGATATATGATGAGTGATTTAAGCGGGTTTAAAGTTGAGCAAAGATGTGCTTCAAAAGTGAAATCGGTATCTGATTTGCAAGAAATGTTTGCCATACCTAGTAAATCAGGATATTTTTTGCAATTAGAATGTGATGAACTCACAGGCGAAGATTGTGATTATGAAACAAATAACCGAAGATTTATTCAATTTTTTGGAGGTCGATCATTTTTAGAAAATGATTCCGATCTTATAGAATTTTTTGAAAAAGTACCGGTAATCAGAAAAATTGTAACAATTATAGCCAGGGCTATTTTACAGTCAATTCCAGTTCAAATGTCTGCACAATTTCAAAGAGGCAGAATATTGAATTGGGAAAATTATAAAAAGCAACTATACGCTTTAACAAATTGTCGAGAAACAAAACCCGATTTACTAAAATTTTTGGCTATGATGAAATCGGTATCGATTTTGAAGAAAAATGGAATAAAATTCCAAAGTCTCATTTCAAATTTTAGAGATCTTTTGGTACCATTTATGTCAACATACAAAATTACAAATGTTGTAGAAATCCCAGGCGAATGTGAGCCATTTTTAGGCAAGGAAATGTATTCACCCATACTGAATATATACATGATTTTTGACCTATTACGAGATTTCCCCCATGAATTTAATTTAAGTTTAATGAAAGAAATTGCGCGAATTACCAATAAACAGGTAGAAAATGTCGAGATTATTGATTTAATTAATAATAAAGACACTTTATATCGTAGAATTAACGAAAAAGCAGGGGGTTGCGCAGATATGAGTATCACTGTTTGGGAAAAGGCATATGAACAAAATAAGGACCAGACAGCAAATTTGTATCTTAAAACAGTACAAATGGCTGGTAAATTAAGTACAAATGAAAATAATTCATTTGGAGGTCGGAAATTTAACGAATTTAATGACGAGGAAAATGACGACGGAAATAATTTCGTTATGCGTTTTTATGATGAAAACGAGGAAATCTACAAATACGAAAGCATTAACGCTTTTAGGGGTAGATTTCGAGGAAATTCCAGAAATCAAAATTTTAATAAATTTCCTAAATTTTCAGGTCCATTTAAAAAAGAGGGAGAAAACTATAAGAAAAATTACAAAAGTTCGAATTTTAGAGGTCGAACTAGAGGTAGAGGAAGAGGCCAGACATCCGGATTAAGAGGTCGTAGACCTTTTAATAAGTCCAAAATGTCTTCTTGGAGAGACAATTTGGACAAAAATAGAACTATTAAATCTAAATACTATAATCAGAAACCAGGGGAGGTTTCCAAAGAGAGAGTATATTCACAGAAACAATATAATAATCTGTGTGAGGAGTTTAAAAACGTTTTAGACGAAATCGATAATCTTAATATTTTAGAAGCTGAAGAAGAAGAAGAAGAAATTCAAACAATGGAATCGGAGGATTCAGACAAATCAGATGAGGATTTTGCTTTCGGAACTTCAGGTGAGATTTCAATAAATAGTTTTAAAGAAAATAGTAACGAAAAGTTTAAGATTAAAGAAAAAAGAATTCCTCAAAAAGAAAATCAAAAAGTTTACGAAAATACCTATATTTCTGCACCCTGTAAAAGCGATTTTAAATGTGTCACGTTCAATAATTTCAATACAGTAAATCAAAAATTAAATGATGGTTGTGATATTTTGAAGTCAGGCATAGAACTTAAAATCATATATGATACAAAATTTTTAATGGTGAGAGTAATTTTAGACTCTGGAGCTACTAGCTCGTTAATACATCAAGACTTGTTAAAATTTTTTAAAAATGTAGAAAAAATTGAAGTCCCAGAAAGATGGGCTAAGGGAGCAGCAGGAGGAAAAATTAAACTTTTAAATTTCAAAGTAAATTTTGAAATTACTTGCGAAAACTATGTTTTACAATTAAAAAACGTGGTAGTAACAGATATGGGGCCAACAACTACAATTTTGTTTGGCCAAAATGATTTAAAACGCAACAATTGGTCATGTGTTTGTCATAGTATGACACATGTCGATATTTCATTTAAGGGGGTCATGTGTAAGAAATTAGACTCCAATAGCATTTTGGATAATTTTCGAGCTTTTAATTCAGCTTTTATCGCGGAATCAGAAAATGATGTAGAAATAAATTTCGATGTAGCTGATAAATTAGGCAATAATAAAAATAATCTTAAAATTACTAGAAATCTAACCCGATCGGATTCATTAGGTAATTTTAGTACTATTGTTATGAAGGATAATATTGAAATAAATTCTAATCAAGCTCATTATAATAATCCAGATTCAGAATATACCTTTTATAGGGATATTGAAAAACTAGCCAAATCTATGAAAGATAAATGTAGTTTAATCGATGTGAAAATTGACCCGAAAAATGAAATTAAAAATATGAACCGGCCAGAAGACGTAAATTTTAATTCTGACGTAGAAAAAATACTAAGAAAATACCCTAAGTTATGGAGGGGTGATGTAGGAACCGTCATGGACGATAGATATGTAGTTCGTGGGCACATAGACGATAAGACCCAAAGCAAAAAAATGATAAATTATTATGCTAAAATGGAACCGTCCGTGATCGAGGCTATCGTTGCAAAATTTAACGAAGAAATAGCCAACGGTTGTTTAATTCAAATCCCAAAAGGAATGATTGTTAAAAACATTTTAAGCGCCTTTGCAGTAGGGAAAAAAGGGGATGACGGTGAAATTAAATTACATACCGGAAGTTGCAGGATTGTAGTCGACTGTAGTCGGACAGTGAACGAGGCCACAGAGGAAAGGCCCACACAAGCAGATTCAATATCTGAAATAGTACAAACTGTAACAAGATTTACAGAAAAAGGATATGTAGGGGTCATGGACATACAGAATATGTTTTTCTGTTTTCGTTTATGCGAAACTTTATGGCCAAATTTTGTAATTGAACATCCCGAAATGGGACGTTTTTGTTACGTTAGATGCCCAATGGGGTGGAGTGTATCCCCACAATCTGTCAGAGAGTTTATGATGCGCATTTTGTACAAATTCAAAAATAATTGTAGAAGATATCTAGACGATATCATAATTTATCATGAAAATAAGGAAGGTTTTTTCAAGATTTTAGATGGTATTCTAAAAACTTTAGATTTTCATGACTTTAGAATTAAGGGATCTAAAGTGATAATAGGAGCCACATCTATCAAATTACTTGGTAAAAGTATATCAGAGGGAAGAATTTTAGCTAATCCACACTCGATAAAGACTTTAAGGTCCATTAGTTTTGAATCTTTAAAAACAAAACGCATGTTGAAAAGTTTTTTAGGCTCAGCGGCCTACATTTCAGAACATTTCCCATATGCAGCAACAATTTTGAAAAAATTAAGAGATTCGACCAATGGGAAACTTGCGGAAAAAGTCGCGTGGTCAAAAGAGTTAATTTCAGAGCTAGAAAAAGTACAAAGTCTTCTAGACAAGTTACTAACTTTATATCCAGTAAATGAAAATTTACCGGTTTATGGGATATTTGATAGCTCATATACAGCGAACGCTGGTTTCTTTTACCAAATGGTAAATGGAGAAAAACATTTCATAAAAATTTTTTGCAGACGCAGAAGCGATAGCGATAACAAACGAAAACCGAGCTCATGTTTTGTTGAACTAACCGGTATTGTTGCCGGTATGATGTCAGCATCTGTCGAACTAGAAAGGTGCAAAAAGAAAATTTACATTTCAACGGACTCCCAATCCGTATATAAATTATGGAATAAATTAAGAACCACAGGTGCACCTTCAAATGATAGATGCATTAACGAATGTTTCGCTAAATTATCGAGTTTCGAATATGAGATACAGTATATATCTTGTAGCGAACCAGCACTGCAATTTGCAGACTTTTTGAGCCGAACAAAGGAAGCTAGTATTCCTTGCCAAGGTACGTCTAGTTGTTCAGTTTGCGAAGCGGTGGATAGCCCACCGGATTTATTTTTTAAACAATTAAGCCTGATTAGTAATGAAATAGCTTTGATAAATTTTGAACCAGAGTATATTCCAACTGTGGACTATGAAACATTTTTATCTATGGTTATAGAAGAAAATTCTGAAATTATAGATTGTGACGATTTTGGAAATAAAACGGAAAAATCAGAGAATCTTTGGCTTCATACTTTTATTAGTAACCCAGTCTTATATAATTTGAGATTGATCGATAAATCTGCTCAATTTTTCGTAATGACCCGAAATACGAAAATTGACAGAAATATGAAGATCTCAGATATAATCGACAACTGGGTTCTAATTGATTTATGGCAAAATGAATGTGCAACAATTAGAAAAGCTAAAGAATGCTTAAGTTTGAAAAGAGATCCAACAAATAAATTTCCGAAAGTAGTGACACTTTTAGTTAATAAAGAGTGTAAAATGAAAAATAATTGCCTAATAAAATTTAACCGTGATGGAATTCATAATGAATCTTTTCAAGTCGTACTACCAGAAAAATATAATCTGCAAATAGTATTTGCAGTACACAACACCCTTGGTCACGGGAGCGTTACAAAATTGGAAAACGAATGTAAAAGACTGTTTTCGTGCTTGAATTTAAAATCCCAAGTAATAAAATTTGTAACACAGTGTAGAGAATGTACCAGACTAAAAAGAGATAAAATCATTGTTAAAGAAATGAAAGATTTTAACGAAGAAACTATGGATATTCCTCGAATAGGGATGAGAGTTCTTGCAGACGAAATGCATAGAACTTTACATTCCCCAATTAATGAGGGAAGACTTACGCGGAAAAATGCCGAAATCGCAAGCCAAGGGTTAAAAATATTTTTTGCCACTGAGTGGTTAACCAGATACGGTTTTGCGACAGTAATTTCTGGAAATTTAAATTCAGATAAATTACGAAATATTCTACTTGAAACTAGGGCACTTTTGTGCGCTACAGAACCGGAAACCACTGAAATAATTTTCAGAATGGACGGGGTCAGTACTCACGCTGCTCTAGTTACAGATGAACGTTTAGCAAATGACAGAATAAAGGTCCTGTTAAAAGATAAAAATACCGGATCCAAAAATTTGTTAGCACCGCTAGACGCAAGAATGCGTACTTTTTCAAATTTTTTAATAGGGGAGGCTTCGGAGCCAAAAAACATAGGTTTAACCAAAGTTGATTTGGTACGAAAAGCTTTGTTTAGGTATAATATGACCATTGGGGGAGAAAAATATCGACCAGTAGAACTTTTTCATGGCAGACTGGTCAATACCGGTCAAACATTTGCAGTTCCTATAGAGGAATTAAAAAAGAAGTATATTCAAAGACGAGAAGCCTCTCGAAATTCTAAATATAGTAAATTATTATCTACTTACAAATTTAGACCGATAAAATTTAAACCTTATGAAGAAGGTGACGATTATTCCAATCGAGAGAAAATGCCGCTTAAATTAGGCGACATATTATTAGTCGATTCGGGAGATATCAAAAAGAATAACTTCAGGCCATTTTATAAAATAGTAACATCCGAAAAATACCCCGGAGGAATTTCCTGGGATACTAAGTTAGTTTGCACGCAAAAAGTTGATGTAAATTCATCTAAAAAATACATTTGGGCGTTAGAATACGTCAGAGAGGTCACAAATGGAGATACGAATTTAGATTCGGAAAAAATAAAGTGGTTAATGATAGAAAATTTGATTTCCGAACATATTTGTTGTCTTAAAAAAGATTTCACACCGATTAATGCAAATTTATATTCATTTAAATTTTTAGATAACGAAAAAGAACGAATAACGAAACAATTGTCGTGGTAATATAGGTAAGATTTATTTTCGTTAGATAGAAACAATTACATTTAAATCCGAATCACATTTCAAAGAATAACCTAAAAAATTAGTTTGTGCGCGCGATTTGTGCGCGAAAAACCTGCATAAATAAAAACGATGATAAAATTTAGAACAAAAAACTTTTTATTCATTTTTATAATTCTCAATTTTATTGAATTAACTACGCCAAGAAATAAAATGGAAAAACTAGAAGACGGATCCCCAGACTACAGAGATAATCATGATCTTCGTAGAAGATACCCTAAAATCCACAATTTAGCCATAAATGACGAGATACTTTTTATTTGTGCCCCAGCAAAAAACTATTTTTCGGGAAAATCTGGTTTTGAAGATCTGCGTTTAAAAAACATCCCAGATGGTTATGAAGACACTGGCTGTCTTTTAATTCCGAGAAAAAATCGAGAAATTTTTAGAAGTTTCTTTTTAAGAACATATGACGATTTTAAATACGAAATCGGTACAATACAGGAATTAAAAGACTGCCAGAGAAACTACTACTGGGATTTAAACGGGGAACTTTTAAATAAAGATACTTGGGAGCTACAAATGAAAAATTATGAATATTTCTCAGACCCAAATGAGAAATATGTATTAATGCCTAAATCATGGATTAATGAAGGTAAAATCTACCGAATGATTAATCTAAGAATGAATGCGATAGATCAAGGTTTTTTTTTAATTTTTTTTCTATTTTTATACATATAGTTGTAATATTTATTTTCAGGATTCAAAGATTTGAAGTTGGCAAATAAACACAATTTCGAAAAGAAACGATCAAGTTCAAGAAACTCCGATTTCGAAACAATACCTGAAAAACAATCTGAAGAAACCGTCGAGGATGTTTTCTCAGACGAAATGGATAAAGTAGAAATCCATCACTCGCCACGGAAAAACCTCAAATCGGATTGCGACCAAATTTGGGATCAATATAAAAATTTCAACTAAAATTAGGTATAAATTTAATTTTAAAAATACTTCCCCTTTTTAGAAATTTTACTGTCACATTTGGAAATCACAGTTTCTCAAATTTTTATGCAAAACACTGTTAAAATATGCTTTAAGAAATAAAAAACAACGAGTTTATTTGATAAAAGTGAATTATTTATTTTTTTTTGTTGCAGTTATATTTTTTGCAGGTTTATATTCAAAATGGAGCTTCGCGTCTAATAGACAAATAAATGTGACGATATTTAGCACGATTGAAATACAGATTTATTTCCAAAACCCGAGTATCATCGGAGAAACCGGAAAAAATGGTTGTTTTTGAAAGTTTGACTAGCAAATTTTTATGAAAATTATGTCCGTGAGAAATAACAGATTTACATTTTATAGTAACTTTATCATAAAAATACACTAAGGTAAAACAATCGAAATAACGATAAAAAACAGAATTTTCGTTTCTTTTGAAAGACCGAAGGGTCATAAAGGAACCATCGTTATCCAGGAAATCTGAAATAGCCAAAACACGCATAGTCTAAAAATAATGTTTATCTATAAGGAACAAATAAATTTATTTTTTAGATATATAATATAACGTGCCTAAAAGTCTCAAAAGTATTGAACTTTTCATTATTACTCAATTTTTTGTTCAAATAACAATTTTTATCTACATAAAAATTTAGTGCCGAGAGAAAAATTAATACATCGAGTAAGGAAAGCTTGGTGTTCTAAAATAGCTTTTCGGTAAATTTTGCGGATACAAAAAATCGCGTTATCATTAAAAGGATCGTGATCAATTACTGTTTGCAAAGAAAGACCCCAAATAATGGAGTGAAAATTCTCACAGTTATTTTTGTGGTGACGAACATAGTCGTGAACTTGCCAGTAATAGTTATTATTAAACGAAATTTCAACCTCAGACATTACAGAAATGACGCTAAGATAAAAATTGGCTTCAGTTTTAAATTGTTGTACCAACATCTTTTCTTCAGAGAATAATGCCTAAAAAATAAATAGTCTGGAAATTTGTTTCGGACAAAATAATCGTTGGTTACAAATATACAGTATTAACAATTACACAGGTATAAAACAGTCTCAAATAAAATAAGTTTTTTTTTGGAAAAAGAATACGTGGCAGTTTTTATTAAGTTTCGCACCGGTCGGTTTAGAAAGCGACATATGGTCAAAACAAAACACGTGAGGTGGTAGTTAACCAGTTAGGACAAAAACAACGCGAAAATAGATTTAAAAACACTGCGTAGGGACCAATTTAGAACGTAAAATCGACTCGAACACCAATTTTAGTTTCATTCAAATTTGAGCCGAAAACTTTTAGCACTAATATTGTTTAGTTTTTTTTTACCTTTAAAAACGAGATTTATATTGAGAAATATTTTTTGAGACTGTACCTTTTCACATAAACTTTAATTTTTTTTGACTTTACATTCAATATGAGAATACCTGTTTACTATATAACCCATTTAATAATTACACTGCCATAACCTTTAACTAATACCTTTTATAAATTTCGAAGTTTTGCCCTAAAATTTTTTTCCTTAAAATTAGTAAAATGGAGAAAAACGAAAATCGGGTTTTCGACCAGATTATTTCAAAGAACATTAACGGATATGAGAAAGTTGCAATTCCAGATTACGTTTTGAAAAATTTAGGAACCATGAGTAAGAAAGAAATTTTTGAAAAATTAACCTTTAAATATACTAAGGATGAAATGGAGAAAATTTTCCCAAAAATGAAAAATTAAATAAATATGGCTTACCATTTATGAATCTTTTCTTTTACGTTTCTGTTTTAAGAAAATGCCAAAAAATTATGATCATCTCCCCGAAGACTTACGAAAAGTTTTAGAGGAACAAGATGACTCGAATTTTTATGAGTCCCTACAAAACCAAACTAAGGAAGAACTCCTTGAAGGAATTGCGGAAAACTTGAAAATTTTGACTCAACAAGTAAAAAATCACAAAAAATAACTCCCGTTCTTTTTAATAAATTTCAAATTGTCCCATAGTTTTAAAAAACATAACCAATTTATTATATTTAGATTGTCAGAGCTACGAACATGGATACCGCATCAGAATGTAATCCGCCAATGGAATGGTCAGGATAGTTTTATATTTTTCTTCTCTCACAAATTTTGTATAATGTATTTAGTACATTAAAAACTAATACGTTAAAAATTAAAATCAAACATATTTAATTGACTGCAAAAAAGACGGAGTAATAGTTCTGTCTATAAAAAATTCAATATTAGGAAAATAAAATTTTAACTTTAAAAATATTTTTAAAAACATTTTGATGGTGTTTAAAATTTTCATACATATTTTTCCCAATTTCTTACAGAATTTTTTTGTATTTCCAAAATATAAAACCAAAAACAAGATGATATCATTTTGGGAGAAAACACGTCGTCAAAAACGCTATGTAACACCTCGGGATCGTCCTCTGGCATAGATAACGATCTAGATTCATCGCACGCGTTTTTACCGGATAACTCAGCGGATGAAGTATGTATAACACCTGAAATTCAACGACTACGCCGTGGAATTGCGATATGTAGCACTCCGGAAGAATTGGCCACACCTGAAGCCAGTTCCAAAAATCGCGAACCAAAATACGAACCAGTCGATTTATGCCCAGATAGCGAGGAGGAACCTACGTTCGAGATGAACCCAATTATGTGGGATTTCCGAGAAGAGAAAGAAAAATTTAAGTATAAAATTTTTCTGGACATTCATCCCCGTTTTGATTTATACACTAAATGGTCGGTAGTAGAGGACCGGTTGTTTAGACAACAAATCTGCGAATTTTGCAAAATCGACGGACTTTGTGATAAACTTTGTCCAAGACGATGGAAAAGACATAATGGGGTAAATTTCCACCCGGTTATGTTAACATTACCGTTCGATTTTCTAGAACCAGAAAAAGGTTCTAAAGCTAAAATGATCTTTAGCAATGACGAAGCCTTTTTGGACCACGTCCAGGCAACTAAGGGACGCTTAGAGTTAGGTTTCGCAAAAGTGAGCGACTTTTTGATTTTGGATCGACGCGTAACAGATCCTACCGGAGAAATAATAATCTCTGATAGAGAATGGATGACCCAGTGCATTTCTATCGATCATGATGCACTTATTCCAAAAATATGGTTAGAATCCATCCAAACAATTGTTGATTTCAAAAATCGGCAGAGAAAATTAAAAAGTCTCTAAAAAACGACAATTTAGTGTAAAAATTTAGAAAGGTTTTTCCAAGTTCAATTTCCATGCAAATTTTATGCTTTTTAAAGAAAAACTGAAAATAAAAACAAATTAGGACGAATAAGGTTTTTGTTAATTAATTTATTTTTTTCTCTAAACTGTAAAACGAATAATTGATCATAGAATTGTGGTTTTTAGAAGAAAAGTAGCACATATTGCTGATCACGTGTGAATCGGCCACGAGCTAGAGTTCTGATTCTAGAAATTCCAATGAAAGGTCGAACGGTACCGGAATTAAATACAACTAAAATTATATGGTTAATAATCATTCCTTTTGTGGAAAATAATAATTTTTTTTCTGTTTAGAAAATGCCCAAAGTATTCAATGAGCAATTTAACATTGAAAAACGAGTTTCTGAAAAATCAGGACTGATGTTCAACAAACTTCAACGAGCCTATATCGGTCAGTTTGAACCAAAAATTCAAGCCGAGTACTATAGCAGCCTTGATAAGGGAAATATAGGGAAACTCCCAAAAGATATTCCTGAAAATCTGCTTTAATCGAATTATAATTTTAGATCAAAAATGTCTTGTTCAATTTAATTTTTTTTTTCATTCTTTTTAGATAACAAACAAACCTGAATTAAGGCGAATCGAAGTGTCAAATTTTAAAAGCGATCGAAGCGGCGCAGCATATTGACAAATTCCAGCCCACAAACAGGTACTAGAACCGAGAGCTTGGACTCCTAGACTCTGTTTAAAAATATAGAATTGTGCAAAATCATCCCCAAAATTTCTGATAACTTGTCGCAGGGAAATATCACTGGAAAATGTGAATCGCGTTTTACACATTGTTCCCAACATTTCGACATATAGATACATAGCCCCAATTTGAACCGCAGAAATTGTGGAAAAATCTATCTTCTTTATATCACCTAAATAAGGAAAATATTAAATCAAGCGCGAAAAGTTAATTAATTTAAAAAACTTGAAACGCCTACGCTTGAAGCTGATTGGCTTTCCTCATGAGGAAACTCATTTTTATACGAAAAACAGTATTAATTGTATATTTCAGGAAATGCTTGCTACATGGCTACTGTCTCAAATTTTTCGATGGTGGAAAAAAGGACATACAATTACGATGGGGGATAATGCTACACAAACGTGTGATCGTTTGGAGTGGTCAGAAATATCGTGCGAAAGCTGTGAAAACAGTATGCGCAAAGTACCAGTTCAGACTTTAGAGATTTTGTGCGAAGAATACTTTTATTCTGCAAACTCAAAATTTTTAATGTGGTCTAACAAACGGGAATTAAAAATCTTACATAAACTTTTGATTCGAAATGAAGCTAAAAGTAATAAGATGGAGATACATTCGGATTTTTGGAGAAAAAGAAATACGTATAGTAAAGGCGTATTTTTGATTCCAGCCGTCAATATAGAATGTATGATCAGCCCACAATGGGCGGTTTTAATTATAACAATTATTTTAGATGCAAAATTAGAATTAACAACCCAAGAATTAAACGAATTAATTAGCATGGCATTTTACTACAAAATGATCCTAAGTTTCCAAATTTTTCAATGCTCAATCAGAAAAATGGAAGTTTTCAATGAAATAAAATTGTTTTTAGACAAATCTGTATCTTTTACTTTAAAACACCCCTGGGAGCGTTATCATGACAAAACAAACAACGACAAAAATGTTGTTTGGTCAAAATGGGAATTACAGATTCGTCTAATCACAAAAATAATTTACAAAAGAGTAAATGACTTAGGGTTTAGAGTAACTTTACCTTTTCGAGTAGGAACCCAAAATAAAACGCCCGAAATGTCAAATATAACAAAAATTAACTTCAGTTTTTCTCGAGCTAGTTTAGCAAATCTATTTCCGAACGAACTTTTAGTTGAAATAATTAACATGCTACCAGGAGACTGTTCAGCTTTCGGGATAGAATCGAAAACGCTATATCCTTTTTGTGAACTCCCACTGATACAAAAATAATTTTGTTTTTTTAGAAATGTTGCTACTCGAACTTTCAGACCGAATAAGCCAGGCCACTTTAGACTCTTTTAAAAGAACTTTGGTTATTGAAAATTCGAGAAGAATTTCTCTAGGACAACCACCAATTAGGAGCCCGGGAATTATAGAAAAAGATAAAACAATAAGGACAATTTTAGGAATTTTGGCCTACAATGATCAACTACCAAATTTTAATTAACTTTGTTCCAAAATAAAACTCTCAAAACTGTAATATTCAAAACAAATTTTTAAATACATTAATTTCGGAAAATCACTTACATCTAACAGTCTGGAATTCAGACATCCCGTGCTCTTGAGGATTCCGTGAAAGCTGAGTCACACATCGCGAAAAACCAAATACATCGAAAAAAGGTACCAAGAAATCGGAATTTGACGTCCCCGGTCCATGTATGTTATCACGTTGATAACCTAAAAACCTTTTTAATACCAAAATAAGTACATTTTTTTTTCTCACAATTTTCTCCGAAGTTTTTATATAAATAAATCCCTTACCACAATTAACATAAATATTTGAACCTCGGACAGCCTGTCCAAGCTCGTAATCTCCATAAAATGGAGCACATTCATCAGGTTCATAAAGTCGGTTGCGTAGAGCCTTATGCAAAATATACCGCATATTTTCCAATTTTCCTCGGTGATGGGTGTCAACATAGCGTCCACTAAAAAATATATTTTTACTTCAAAAACGTCAGAAAATTTCCTTTTCAAAAAAAAAGCGAAAAACACGTTATAAAAAGATATCAAATTAAATTTTTTTCACTAACCGGAAATTACATGAAGAACATCCGGATACAGGACTCTTCCCAATGTGTTCACACACAAACCCATCGAGATTGGTAACGCAGTCGTGCAATTTGACCATTGACAAAGTGGACACATCGGTTTTTCCGAGATTTGCGTATACACATTCAATTAAATTTTTGAATAATTCAGAGCCTAAATTTTTAGTTTTTTTTACTCAAGTATACGCACAAATCTTTGAAAATTTTTAATTATTATACTCACAGACAACCTTCTGATGATTCTTGAACGGATGCACATTTTGAGGCAAAATATTCCGAAAAAGAGAAATCAAATTGAATCGGCCTTCAGTCACGTAAACGGAGACCAAATTGCCAGAAAGGGAGTTAAACTGTATAAAAGTTAAAAGTTTTTTTTTCAAAAACCATTTTTTTTTCCAAACAAAATCTTTTGTTCATTTAAAACGAATTTTTTGTTCAAATAAAACCATAACTTTACTTGACCAGAATAATCTGAAGCATAATTTAACGGCCCGAAAAAATCAACAAAAAGTTGAATATCCAAAAACGGACCGGAATGGTCCAGAGTCCCACTAGAAGCCCGTTCCATAAAACTAGTAGTTTCTTGTTCACCAAGATTCATATCAGAACGATATCGATTAGTGAAATCGTACCCATCTCGAGATTCATCGGACGATTGCCGGAAATATTTTACCTTAAAAAATTAAAATTATTTTTTAGGATGGAAATCGACGCAGAAAACAACAAAGTTGTGGCGATTAAAAGAAAAGGAGACGAATCCGAAAGTGAGGATATCGACCTACTTTCCAGTGGCGATGAAAAAACTTCGATGAAATCGAATCAAGATTCGATAAATGCCAGAATCCGTAATATGTCCCAGTCCACAAGTGTAAATGAATACAATTCGGACCTTTTTGACGATAGTAGCGACGACGAAAAAACCACACCAAAAACGGGAGATTACGATTTGCAAGACCTGTTCGGAGTAAAGACCGAAGAAAATGAAGTTAAACATGATTTAACTACAGCCGAAGGTAAAATTTTTATTTTTTTAAAGTAAAAATGTCTTTATCAAACCCCTGAATTTTTTTTTCATTTTTTAATATTCACCTTTAAAGGCAGATATGCGGTCCAGCGACAAGAGACAGCAAAAAAGCGAAAAATCGCCAAAATGACAATTATGGACTCATTCGGCACTTTAGATGAGAACATAAAATATTGGGAGTGAGTAATTAATATACATAATAAAATTCGAAAACGCCCGTCTAAAATTTTTTTGTTTTAAAATTTCTAATTTTAAGCGACATCGACAAATTAAACATTAGAGACTACGAATGTCAACAGCACGTCAGCTTAATGAAAGACTTTCTCCGGGTGCTAAAGGAGCTGAACCTTTTTATGGAATTGAATAATATTCATTCAATCCACTCCTTCTCTGAAATTCACGCGGCTTTCAAATGCGCATGCGAGAAATTCCGAGATTTTCATCAAAGTTCCCCCGTCCAAATGAAAAATGTTTGGATCGCCTTGGGCGTAAGTTTTTACGAACCTTTCTCTTAACTTCCATCTCTCAAGTCTTATTGATTTTTTCTCGAAACTTGTTTTAAAAAATTATAAAAATATAATGATTGTTTCTCAGCGAAATCAAGACTGATAAAATTTTACAAAATAAAATTTCGATTGAAAAATCGAATCGATATAAAAATCGATAAAACGATTTTTTCAAAGCTTAAAAACTTTTAAAAAACAACTTCAACAAGACAAAAAGAGGATTTATAAATAAACTTTAAAAACCTGAATAGACAAAACTAAAAATGTTTTTATTAGATGAAAGAAACGGACACAGGGGAAGCCTGTGAAATTGTAGCTAGGGTGATGACCGATGGACCTTTAATTGACAGAGACTGTCAAAAGAATCCCATAACGCGTTTAGAGGCTAATTCTCAATTTTTGAAATTACGGGACGAACAGTTAGACCAACTGAAACTGTCTGAAATTTCAGAACCAGCTCTTAAAGCAGCAGATTCCCAAGACGGAATTTTTCAGCTAGCGCTTAAATTGGTCAGAGACGTCAAAAAGCTTAAAAGCTATATAAAACGAGAGGAAAAGCTAGAAACAAATCTAGCAAAAATGAACTTTGAAGAAATCTTCAAAATTATTAAAAACTCCGGGGAGTTACAAAATCGTAAAACGACGATCAAATCTATGAGTCAAGTCTCAGCAATCACGGTGATTGTAGACAGAAACGCTCATTTTGTGTCGCTAAAGACAACGGCCAACGGCAAAGTTAAAACAACCCAAGATCCGGAATGGTTAAAAAACCTTTGCATCCGCCGCAAGACAATGACCGGGGACAGATTAATTACAGACGGCAATAAAAAATTGCAACGACTAGTAGAAGTAATTACTTTTTTCAATTTTTCGAAATAATCATTTTTTTCCCAAAAACTCATTTTAAACACGGCCCAATTCACTTCAAAATCACCAATTCACCATTTTCTAATCCTTTTTACAAATTAGATCTAACTTTATCATTTAAAAAGCTCGACGCATACAAAAAACAGTGTATGGATGAGAATTCGACTATTCGAAAAAAGACGTACCGTCAGAAACAGGAATCGTTCAAACGAGGACAAGTATACCGGGAAGAAAAAACCGGAAATAAACGGAACAAGGTAGTTACCTTTAAGTGAACTTTTAAATAAAGATCATGAAACTATAAGTTTCACAAAACCCCAGGGGGGACGCTAAAACCATTATTACAATTATTACCTAATAATA
>SCLH01063188.1:3438-41462 GCA_004367855.1 Oikopleura vanhoeffeni
TGCAAGTAAATACCTAATATATCCCGAAGGCTTCAACTTACTCTAATCAGAACAAAGTTGTAAACTTGCTGCTCAAGGCTTTCTGTAAACAACGTTTTCATTATTAGATGCCACAATTGTGGCTCCTGCGTGCCTTGGCCCGGAACGGGTGTTTTTTAATATGCTCGACAAGGGTTGGAAGGTCTAACAGGCCGGTAGATATATTAAAGGTGTCCTTTGATCGTTCCGCTTGGTTCGGTCCGCCTGATCTCAAGGAATGAACGGCTCTGAATCGAACCTAACTTTTTCTGGGGAAAGGTTTGGTTTGGGGATATTAAATTTATTTCGCAAGTAACTGTCCAGTAGTCTTGCAATTATGTAGATTTACATGGATGAGATTCACGCTAGAATAAGAGATAAATGAAATATTCAGTTAAATGTGCTTGGGAATAAAAAGGGGAATATATTGGGGATCCCTCAGTTATTCCATCCGCTAATGCCATTCACAGGTTTCTCCCTGGGAATGATCCAATCCTCCATCCCTATTTTCCTATCCCCTTTTACAACCGGGTCCAACTCTAAATATCGCTTGATAAAATTGAGAGAGGAAAATTTTAAAAACAATTTAGCCATTGTTAAGTTACTTATTTATCGAGTAAAGGTGACAACCTGTTAAATGAGAGATTTAGATTAAATGGTCCCATGTCCAGCTTCCTGAGTTTTTGTCCAAAGGATGTTTTAGTCTTATTTTCTTTTCTTCTGTAACCGCCGTCATTCCTATATGTTTGGTGATACGTGTTTCTAATTTTTGGTAATTTTATCGTAAGGGTTACGAAATATTTGTATTGCCTATAGCACAGATTATACTTACTGTGGAATTATCGCAGCAATATTGTAAAATAAAAAAAGTATAGTGGCAATTACCGTCGAAACGTCGTATTAGTTATATTATGACATCGGTTTGCCGACCCAGATCAAAAATGAGCTACCTGATAAAAACCTACGGAAATTAAGATCTTGGGATCGTTTTTGCCGCGCTGAAAATGTCTTCAAATGCTCTGAGATCGAATGCTGCATTTTTCCTGTAACTTAAAAAAAAAAAAAAAACTGACCATTCAATACCTCGAAGAATGATCCCTATTTCGCCCTTTAACACCACGGGCGTCCGATAACTTTGGAAGATAAGTGACCAATGAAATAGCGGTATTGCTTGAATTACAGTCGACAATCGAGTATTCTGATTGGACACTGGGGGTCCATAGGTTTTGACCGCGTGGTGTGAAAGGGCCCAGTAAAGAAGAGTCATTTCGATATAGGCCCCACCCAATTAGTGAACCATAAAAATTTAATTTGCCAAGAAGTTTTCAGGGCCAAAAACGTTTTTTCAGATGCTGGCAACTTGTATGGGCCATATCCGGTATTTTCAAGGCTGTTTTAAAATAAAAAAATCCTATTTAATTGTTTGATTAGCGACAACGATATGTGAGAAGGAGATTGTGTTCAATTTCAGTGGGCAAACTTCATTTCATTGTTCTTGGTTCCAATGGATTTTTAGGTGATCTTTTGGTGTAGAATTGATATCGATTGAATTGCAGTTAGGAGTTTGAAAAATTTTTAGGCTACAAATCGAACACCTGTCTTATAGGGTGTTTTAGTAAAATATAACAGTGAAAAGCAAACACAGTTCGACATGTGGAACAGAGCATTTTTCCGAGACAAACAGTAAAAACCAATATTTTTTATGTAATAATACATTTAATAATATAATTTTATCATAATTTATAATATAATTTATAATATAATTATTAATAATAGAGTTATATACCTATATAAAGTCCACATTGCCTTGTAGCCAAATATATTCCTTGTTATTTACTCTAAGTTATCTTCATGATGAAAAACCCACGTTTGATTAAAACTTCAGTTTCCCGACCAGGATCGGCCAGACTCGCTCTATCACCTCTTATCAGGTCAATTTCAGAGCACATGTGAGTGATATTTTCAATTCTATACCCCTAGGCAACTATATGGGAACTGAAAGGCTAAGTCAGCTTATATTTTATTGTGACAACGGAAATCAATATATTTTGATGACTTTTTAAAAGTTTCGAATAAACATATTCGTTCTTCAATAAAAAATTATCATTGTATGTCATCCAAATAATCAATATTACAGAAAAATCTACTTTTTTCTATCACAAACTTTTGGCAACTTTTTGAAGTTCTAAAGTTATATTTTGATTTTTCTCCGCTAGTTTTAATGCTTAGTTTTTTTAATTATTATTTTATTTATCGAAATTATTAAAAAGAAAAAAATTCTTTCTTATTTATGTTTCTGAAACATGCCAATAACAGTGAGGTAAAACCAAAAAAATTAATTAATTTAAAACTGCTACTTACATGGGCTGTTATCGTTTTTTTAGCATTAGAATCTATCATAGGTTATGAAAATGAAAAAAGTACATTTTTGTCAAGAGATCAAGAAACAAAAGTTCGACGAAATTGTTTAAAAATTTTTTATCTTATGTACACTAGTTTTAAAAATTATCACGCATTTAAATTTTGGAAAATGCCATTCTCTCACGAAAATAACTGTTCATGAAAACGACCTATAACAGCCTATACTAAATACTTGAATTTATTGAAAGGGCCGTTTTATTTACCTCACTTTTGAAATCATGATTCATGATAAAGAAAATGATAAACTTTCAAAGCATCAATTAGTAATGAGGCTTAAGAAACTCATTTTTTCTTACGTTATTTATTATTTTTCCTAGGCATTCCATTGTTCGAAATATCTTTGATTAATTTAAAATCAGTTTTTTGGTATTGGGGAAGGTACTTTGGTTTTGATAACAAACATTTGTTAAATAAACACAATTTTGAAAAATTTGGCGCATTTCACAGTATTAGGAACACACTTTTAAGGAAATTGTAATATTAAAAAAAAATAATACGTTTTTTTGTCCAATGGATGAGCAATGAGAGGCAGTCCCGGAATACAGGTCGGTCACGTGTCTGGAAGACCGTATTTTATTTCGTTTATAAACAGCAAAAACTGAAAAATCTGTAACCGCTTCGTTATGGCCGTGGTATGATGATAACAAATCTTAAAAAAATCAATATTGGAACTAAAATAACACTTCTCGTAGTTTTTTAATGATAATTATTGTTGAAATTCGGTTTCAAGCGGTGAGAAACATAACATTCAAATATAAATGCAAATCCGAAAAACAATTAAATATTTATTTACCAAAAAAAGCATTTAAATATGTACTTTTGAATTGTATGATTATTTGATTTCTGTGGTCCAGGAACAAGTTTCAATTTCAGATTGTTCAATGCCCCAAGTGAGGGGATCCGGCCCGAAACGCCAGCATCTTGAAGATTTGTGCCAGGCTTAACCACACCTTGCCTACCCGCACCCGCCTAATACACTTTAAAAGCAATTTATAATTGACCAAAGTTAGAAACGCCTGCTGTTCTATATATTTTCTACAGATATTTTTATAGGATTTTGTAATCGAAATATTTATCTGATGAAATTTTCAAGGTGATTTTTTAATATAATTAAACGCCTTGTGAGCATATAAATATAAAAAAAAGGCGTTGGTTTTATATATTTTTTTTGGTTTTTTTTTTTTTTTTTTTTATTAAGGGCGTTTCCGTCAAGGCACCAGAGCCACAATTGTGGCTCTACTGTTGAATCTTGTTACAAGAAACTTAAGCAGTTTTGGAAATTTCCAATTTTTTATCCCGCATAAGAGAGTTGAAAGGATAATATTTTTGTATCGAACTTTATATTCTAGAAATTTTAATTTTTGTTCTAGAAAATATAGCTGAGAAATAGCAAAGACTCATATCCACTGAACACCTGTCACAGTTGTCTTCAAAAGTTACATTTCTGTCTAAACGAATGCACAAGTATTGAGCCTACGTCGAGAAATGTTTATTGATCGCCATTTGATTTATATCTCATAAATCAAGTAATTTATAAATAAGAGTCACAACTTTGAATGGAAAAATCATGATTTTTGATGAAAAAGGTTATGTTTTCCCTATAAAAGCAAGATTAATTACCCATACATTTTTCCATTTATTTTTAAGTAAATATGGTGAGAACAATTCGAAAAAAAATTTAAATCTATTATTTTGGAACCGGAATTTATAAATTCTTTATAAATGTGTTTGAAAGAAAAGATTCTACGATCCGTTTGTTTGAGCCTTTTTTTGGGTGATTTATAGGATTATTGCTGGACAGCCACAAATTGTGGCGCTGTGCTTTCACAAAGGGTTAACGAAGACATATTTTTTTTTTGAATTTTTTTATTTGAAAGTATAGACAAATACAAAACAGAAAATAAATAATATTATCTTAAAAGAATCAATTTTTCAGAATTTAAAATGAATAAAACTTGCATAAAATTGCACCGGATCATAGTTCTTGTTCAGTGGTTTGCAGTAGAACAAAAATATAAGAAAAAGATAGATTTTACCAATAATGGAAATAAATTGCTTCTCGAGAAAGTGTGGATTTTTTTTTGCGTTTAAATTATTATTTCTTCTATACGCGATCTTCATGCAGAAGTAGATAATTAATTTTAAAATCGTTGGATCACTCGAAAAGTGAAATGGGTCAGTGTGAATAAATTGCTCTGATACGCTCATCGCATGAAATATCTTCCTGCAAATTTATCAGTATAATGGCGGTAATCGGAATGTCTCGCCAAAAGGTTGACCAGGACCATTTTTGGGGCAAAATTTCGGCGACTTCTTGGATTTCTTGTGGCGTTCGATTTCTCTTATATATTGTTAAATACTCTCTAGAACGATCAAATCCGTGGATTTTCGTTAATCTGCGATTGAAAAAATCTACATAAAAACGATTTTCATCCCTCCCCATCTCTTTCGCATTAATTAAATTGTTTCTCTTGGTTTTAATTGTCACTTAAACAGACAATTTCATTGACCGAGTAAATTTTTGTCTAATAAATACACCATTAACATACAGAGTCTTTACGCACACTGTAAAACTCTATTATTGATAACACAATTTTTCTTCTTTGTAGTGGAAAATATAAACTCTATTTTTTCACCAGCCATGTTTGTCAACAATAAAGTAAAGTGTGGGTATTTGTCTAGTACCTTCGTTGTATCTAGACGTTTTAAAATAGGGACAGTTTTGTAGTTTCCATTTTGATATAGAAACATAATTTTGTTATTATAACTACTTTGGAGACTCCAAGTGGTAATAAATTTTATTAATTGTATGCAGCTATTAATAAATCCCGGAGAAATTAGATGATCCACCGCGACCCTGATACCCCCTTAAATGTGCCAGCGGGCCGAAAGTAACCTTGGTCTTTAGTGTAGTAGCGGTGGTGCGGTAGCAGTGTGGTAGCTGGAAATAATGTCAAATGCTGGCGTTTTGAGCCGAACCCGCGAGTGAGGCCCCTGGGTCATGAGGCAGCCTCAACATTAGACCCTGCAGAATAACCTTACAGTTAGTTTTGATTAAATAATTCAATCAGGAATTTTTTGTTTTATTTACAACTTTCAGTTTTCAAAAACAAACTAGCCCACCATTTAAACTCAACTTCAGATTCTTATGTCCTCAAAGTATTTAAACGTTAGTTCAAGTCCATTATAAAAGCCGCATAGAATGAGACCCGCGAGTGGGTGTAGACGGACTGTGTTTCAGAGTTAAAATTTCAAAAATATGTAAAAAAAGTTTCTTATCGTTTTCTAACTTTTTTGCAACAAATTGGATGAACTAGTGAAAAAATCTTTTGTGGCAAGTTTGATTTTTTGAAGTTGCAAGTTTTGGTCACTCGAGAAATAATAAATCTAAGGTCAACATAAATAGAAGTATCTAAAATCGACTGAAAACATGGTACAGAAACAATCATTTCAAAATCTGATTTTTGCTAATCGAATCCCCTTTTTATTTATAATAACGGACTGATGATCTTTTGGAGAAATAATGCTCCACTCTTACAAGGAAACAAAAAAATTTCCTGACGAAATTGAGAAATTGGTAAAAATAAATAACTCATAGCTAAGTATTTTGGTGAAACAATTTAATAATCTAAAGAATTTTTCAAGACGTGTAGCGTTCACAGAGGTTCAAGTATAAAAAAAATCACAAGACCCTGTAGAGACTTTTACAGGACGTACTCAAATTGAATTTGCTCGATTTTTTAGACATTCAACTTTTTTCCAAAAAAATTTGAGACCGTGGTTGAAATTAGAACTGACTGAACTCTGCCAATTATCTTCAAGGTAAATCAAGTATTGTGTCCAAATGAAAAGCAAAGTAACATTTTTAAAAACCAAACCACGTTGGAGTATTTAAGACCCAAATGATTCCAGAAATGCCTTTTAATTTAAAATCCTGTTTTCCCATGAGAGGTCCCTTAAAGACTTGTTTTCTAAATTTAAGCAAATTTCAGCAAAACATCTTTATCAGGCTTTTTGAAAAAATAACTGTTCAAAACAGTTAAAATTCAGCCTTGTTTGCGACACCTCGTTTTTTAAGGTCAATTTATTTGTGGGTTCCGTCGTAAACATCTCAAAAGAATTTATTTTCTTGTTTTTTTCTTATCTGAAGAAAATTATGGACTAAAATTCACAGAAATGGGTTTTGCCTACTGATATAAACACAAACCTTAATTCAACATACTTAAATTTTAATAAAAAATATCTTGACGATGTTTCGCATTATTGCATTATCAAGTAGCTTTAAAAATACCTATAATCTTAAAATAACCAAGGTTAGAAATTGTTCCAACAATTTTTTGTGAAACGTCAGTTGCCTTTAGAAGAGGCCGTTTGTTTCAAATATAAGTGTTCCTCGACATCCTCATGTAAAACATAATCCTTTAGCCTTATTTGTAACAACCAGATGATATAAGGGGTGTGGACAGTGTAATTTTTGACTGTGTTTTCTTCAACATTTCAATTCACCGGGTCGTTACCCTGATCATAATCCTTAAATAACCATTTTTAGCATTTGACACAACCATTTCAAGTTATGAATGAACGTATGTATATAACCTTTAATTTTTGTGAATTTTCAAATTCAAACTGTATAATAGGGGGAACCACTAAGCCGATAAACCAATATCCGCCGATAAATAACCTACACAAATTTCACGATTTTCAGCTTTTTTCCTGACAGTGCCTCATATCGCTGAAAGCGCCAAATGATCCGCCGAAATTAATGTTGGCTGTTGAATTTTTTCACTACAAATTTGAATGACCTTAATATTTTCAAGATTACATTTCCCAAAAATCACTCTTTTGAATTTTCCATTTGATTGAGTTAAGGGGTAGCCCCTCGTGAGAGAATCGCCGTTTTCCCTTGGTTTTTGAGGGCAAAAATATCTGGAAAGTATACCACTTGTGATACCGTGAATGTCAAGCCCAGTGATTAATTAAATCTTGACACGCTCAAAGCAATCATTGAGGATCAACTAATTGCTCGACCAATCAGGAACAACCGTCAAAAGTAGAGTCATATTTGTAAAGCAAAAGCCTATTTCTTCGTGAGTTTTTGAGGGTAAAATTTTTTTTTTTTTTTCGATTTATGAACCACAAAGAAAACACACGCAGGTCTGTTACTCGGAGGGGTAGTACCCCTGGGGTACCCCTTTAAGTACACTACTTAATTTCGAATATTTATTTGTTTTGCACCTAGGTAAAACTTTGCTATAAAATTGAAAAACTTTTAAATCATGGACGTCATTCGCTCATCGCGTTTTTTATCTTAAACGAAACAAATTTATTTCTGTCCCGATATCGCCGAACGTGCCAATATCGCCGAATGGAATAAACTTTCGACGATATGAAGCATGTTCAGCCTGTAATATATCAAACACATCTGTTCCATTTTTAATTGAAGATTTATACCCTATTCAAATTTCTAACTTGTGGTCTCTTTAATTATTTAAATACAGTTGCTAATGAGATTGTAACAATGGGTTGTGTGTGATTTGGTTGGAGATTAGTCGTGCGACTGTTTTCTGGTTATAATTGGAGGATTTTTGTGAAAACAGGACATTGATGAATGCAGTTAAAGGTTCATAAAAATGTATATGATATACAGTTAATATCGAAGCTCATTATTTCAGTACTCCGTGAACTGCAATTATATTTTTATTTCTAGCGAAACGCCTCAAATAATATGAGGAAATTAGGATAGAATCACAGTACTGGAAGATTCTAGCATGAGAAATGTGTTATTAACGATATTCCGAACTCTCGACGCTCATTGGTTGATAGCATTCAATATTTTTTTTTAAGTGCATGAGGCGTCGAGAGATCAATATATCAAGACTGGTCAAAGCGCTTCTTTTTTATGAAAATATTTTATTTTTAACTCCAGAAAAAAATCCCGTACAAAAATAAGAAACAAATTTCAAAAATTTGGAGACACATACATGTATTACAGAATATAACACAAATAATCGTCCAATTCTTATTATTACAAAAAACTCTTGAGATTATAAAGTTGTTTATTATATTTTTTTAAAATTATTCAATTCGTAACATTCTTTGCAAAGAAGCTTTTTCCCTCACTTTTATTTTTTCAACCATGAACTTGAGAATGATGGTGATCTCATATAGTAAGCGCGTGTTCGAAAATCCCATTAGTGTTCCCTCAGTAGTTTGTTTTAGTTTATAATAATAACAAGAGTCCCCTTGCTATTGACAGCGCCCAAAGTTTCATTAAAGCGTAATATCAGCCTATTAACCCCCACGCCAATAAGGCGGCGTCTGATTCGACACAGTGGGATTCTTACACGTGCTATACAGATCACTATCATTTCGAGATTCACGTTGGTTGAAAAAAAAGATATGTGCCTTTCGGATGACAAGCTCCAATTTTTTGCCATTTTTGTCAATTTAGGTTTCATTCTGAATTGAACAAAAACTGACCACGAATCCAGCCGGTTTTGTATTATTTATATTCACTTCGAAAAAATAACCGCAAAGGGACTCTCCGTGGCAACAAGTTATTAGCTTATCTTGTTTAGATATCTGAATACCTTTAACAACGGAACTCCATCTCAAAACGTTTACTGTCTTCATAGCGCGTGATCGAAATTCCCCCTGACGTTGTCTAGTGAATGTGTCTTCACATAGTGATTATAGGCAAGGGTGCTTGATAATTCGGACCGCTAAATTTCATCGGTGTGTAATCACTTTTCAATTGCAATCACCGAAAGACAATCACTTAGACCAACAATTAAGTGGGATCGAACTCGCGCTATAGAGATAGTAAACGTTTTTGAGATGGAGTTTTCGTTGGAAAAGGGAATCATAAGTATAGTAATACCATGCAAAAAATAAGTTGTGAAGTCTTCCGACAAAGGTACTGATTGAATGAAATGGATTGAAATGTTGCACCTTAGAGTTTTCAAAAATTATAAACTTTTAATGATTGATAAAGCTTCTTCATCTGTTTTTGGGTTTGACCCAAAAAAAGTGAACGAAATAAAATTGAAACCGGATAAGACGATAATGACGTTCGAAAATCAAAGCTTAAAATTATAAATGTGAAAGGGTATAAAGAAATCTAATTTGAATAATGGGATTTCCAACGGGCCCTCATCCAGACTTCCAAAAGATACAAAGGAGCTATCTTAGCGCTTTTTAATTTTTGTTAACGGTTTGCTTACAAAAAAATTAAGAAAGCATAAATTTCGACTGAAAAAAAATTCCAAAAATTTTAATTATTTCCAAAGGACTTAAACTCCATTATCTCTGCTGTATCTTTTTTTAGTATAAAATCCGTTTAATCTGACCAAGAAATGAATGTGTGAAAAACCTTTCGAGAAATTGTTTCTGTCACAAATTATTTCCTTAGATCAGGAATCTAAGGGAAGAATCGATATTTGGGTAATTGTAAGAATGGTGATCATTTTATTTCGTCACCCAATTTTCCTGAAATCTCAATTTTTTTGACCGAAAATGCCATTTCTAAGAAAAAACCTACTATGCGTAGGCGTCTATTTCATATTGATTTCCAAATAGTTTGCGGAAGTTGTCGAGACCCTGCACAGCAGTCTTCTCCTGCAAAAATTGAATTTTATTTTTTTTTTCTTTCTACACCGACTGCAGAGGTTAATTAAATTTCATCAATGTTCGTAATTTGGATTATTAACAGCTTGATGTTGCAGCAACCGGCCTATAAAAACGGGTTGAAAAACACTTTCAAAATTTTTTGTGACGAATAATTTATGAAATCGACACTGGATTCTCTCTGAAAAATTTTTTAACCGTAAGTGTTTTTTTGCAATTATGAAGTTACAATATTCTTAGTCTCAAAAATATAATAAAATATGCCGAAAGATTTGCAATATCGTATAAGATAATCCAGCCATTTTTTCCAATTCTTAAGACTGTCTTCGCGGTTTTGAGTTTCTCAAAGTTTTGAAATTAATGACGGTCATATTTGCAACCTAACATAAAATATACTCTTTATGCGAAAAAATGTGAAAAATAATTATCCGTTATTCTGCAACGGACTTTTCTTTTCTGTGTTTCATAACTCCCTTAAGAGGATTTATCCCTTTATCGAGGAGAAGCCCAGCATATTTCTAATTTTTGTCAGTAACATTAGGTACTTGGTATAAGTATAATGTACTGGACTCAAACTACGAACATATCTACCCTTCCTCGTAAAGGGAATTAGCCCCGCTGAAAATTTTTAAGTTTTCCCTTATTAAAATATCTTAGACTTTGGAAAAATTGAAATAAAATTAAATGCGGAGTTTTTATGGTGATATTATATTATCACATGATATATCCTTTTATCTGCCCTCTTCTAACAGAATTTGGTCAGCTCAACACGGGGGGGGTGTGCAAAATATAACGAGTCATCCGGCTTAGGTTTTAGGATTTAGGCGTCAACTAGTTGCGAGTCAAATATCTAGTGAATAATCAAAATAAAAAATTGTCCGAATACCAGAAACCATTGTTCTAAGAATTTTTTACTCAAAGACCTTTTGATTTCTATTTTTAACAAAAACTAATATACTAAAAACAATTTCAAGTAATCTTAGCACAAAAAATAAAAACATTGGTCTATTAACACTCTTCCACATCTTTAATATATTATCATAATTGTGCTCAATTTGAGCTGTCTAATAACATTAATCGGAGACTTCGTTTCAAAATACGATCGCGTATCGGTTTTCGCTCATCCCCCCCGGCCAGGTTTTTGAGGGACAACTCTGTCAGACGAGAGCAATAATATAGGGATAGGTGGATCTTCGGCAATGCATCGTGAGCGGTCAGGCAGCCCGATTTAAGGTGATGCCTTAGCGTGGAGACCCAATCTTAATTCAGGTTACTTGGACCTCATTCGGGTAAAAGCTAGAATAAAACAAACAAGAAAACATAAAAACAATCGTTGTTTAAAATAAAATTATTAAAATAGGAATATGATTACTTTGAAAATAAACCATGTGACGTAGTACACAATTGTTGTCTGAACTAAAATTAAAGTTTTAATTTATGTGAAAAATGGAGAAATGTATAGAGCATTATCGAAATTTTTTCTTCTTGTGAAATCGTTTCGAAGGATGGTCAGGAAAATTATTTTGCTAACGAAATTTTCAGATCATTGCTTTCTTTGCAAATTATGGAAAATCCGGAGAATGTGAGATTACGATTTATCACTATAAACTGTGTTTGGTCCACTCGGATATACGGTGGATTTTTTTGTGAGGTCGATATCGATGTAATATAAGCGAATGTTTGTTGCCCTACCCGAATTATATCCTGTTCTTAAGACAAGAGATAATAAGTAATTAGATGATAGCTTAGATAATATATAGATCGAGTGCCTTGTTCTACTCGAATACTATAGTAGATTATTGCTCCTAGGCACTATAAAGCAATACCTTCGATATTTACTTCGCGAGAGCACAGTGGCATCATAAAAATTATATATTATTTGGCATGCGTATGTAGTATCGTTCAGCTTAAAAAGGTGAATTTGAAAAAATCCTACGTTTAAACGCTCGCTTCCGAACTCGTTACAGCATGCTAACCAGGGCTTGTATATGGACATGCCATCCACCGACTCTTGTATATTTCACAATAGCTATCTCTATCTCCAATGTTCATTATGCCGAACAGCTATACTGATATTGCGTTAACACCCATCAAGCAAAGGAGTGAGTCGGAAAAAAACTCAGAGCTACAGGAAGATGCCTGATCCACAGAAAGGTGTTACTTGACAGAGTTAGAACCTGTCGCGAAGTATACTCGATGTTTGACTTTAGAAAAACTTAAATTTAAGGGAGTGGGTGTCGCTGATTTGAGCCTCTTCCAAGGTCCTCTTCCGCCAAACTAGCAAAGTGATATTCCAAAAACATTTGTAACTAACAAACAACCTTCGCGGTAATTTTAACTTAACAATAATCTGTAACAATCCCACCTACGCCAACACCTACCTTTTAAAAAGCTTTCTAAAAGACACGCAGTTCGTACCTACTCCTTCAATTTTCATCATTTTATTATTTTTTTTGTGTCAGGCTCCGGAAAAGCCTTACAAATAATTAAAAGCGCTTTTGTTTTAACATTTTGCTTTCAGCGGACAAAAACGCAAAAAAAACAAAAATTAAAATTTTGAAACTGGTCAGTTTGGGAGGCTCAGGCAAAAGCTATCCTCCATCCAGTTTGAGAGATACAGTTCGACTTCCATAAGGTGTGGTTTGTCCCCCTTCTTTTTCGCCAAACTGGTTACAACTGATATGCCGCCGTTTTGAGTTTGGTGTGTAAGTCTTGAATAGATAACTCTTGACTATCTAATTCTAGAAAGGCGGAAATCAAGTGTTTATCCTAGTTTGGAAAAAGAAAGGTTGAGGAAACTTGATCACCTGTATCTTGCCATCCTGAAAGCACAAACTTGTTTGACAATGACTAGAAGATTTTTTTAAAATTTTGTTCGGGGTCTCTTGGGGGCCAATGTCAACTTGTTCATTTTAGGCCCAAATGTTTAAAATGGGCAGTTTTGGGAGGCTCAGGCAAAAGCTATCTCTCCACGAGTTGAGAGATACAGTTTTGACTCAGTACTGAGTCATGGTAGCTCATACTGCATCCTGAAAGCAACAAGACTTGTTTTAACAATGACTAGAGAGTTTTTTTTTGAAATTTTTGATTCGGCGTCTTCTTGGGGCGACGAGTCAACTTATCATTTGAGCCTAATTTTTGACAAAATTTAGAAACCAAGAAAAAATGCTTCAAAATATTTATTTTCCCGTAAATACAACACTTTAAGGATTTTGGTGCAATTTTTAACTCGGTAGCGTCAAAAGAAACAAATTAGCGCACTTTCAATTTATCATACAATAATTACAATAATTTTTTTTTTCGTTTTTCGGCCGCTCAAATGCAAAATTTAAAACAAGGAAGCGTTTGCATTTCTAGTTAGGTTCTCCTGGAGCTACAAAAAAATATTTGAAAAATCAGAAAATTGAAGGAGAAAAACTGCGTGTAGTGTTTTTAAGAAGCTTTGTAAAGGTGTAGGGTGGAGATTGTATCGCATTACTGTTAAATTACAAATCAAACCGTGAAGAGTTTGTTCTTCAAGAATGCAAAAGTTTTTGTGAATATCCAGCTCTGCTAGTTTTCCAAAAATAGCTCGTAACTGATCAAAATCTGCAGACAACCCAACAACCCTCTAAGTAAGGGTATAACGACTCTGATTTGACATTTTCCTGGTGAAATATACTGAAACTAAAGTTCATGAAGAAAACACCAAATGCTAATTTGTAGATCTATCCTTAGCTTGCGGAAGAAGTACATCACAAATTATTTTTGCCATTACACCAATAGGTACAGTATCGTAACAAGGTGAACTTTTCAAAGTTCAAAATCTATCTCCTCCCAGACGGTATATCAATTGAGCTCAAAATTTCCACAGATCACGTAACGGTGATATAAATTTTTTATAGACGAGCTTTATTTCGATCCGCGACTGAACAATTCATGAACGCCAAATAACCGAGCGATTTTTAACAATTGCAGACTTCAAAATCTATCTCCTCCGAGGATAGTTTGGCAAATAGCTCAAATTTTTATCAAAGTATTCCTCAGAAAATTTAAAGAGATTATACGAGCGTTTTTTGCAATTTCGAGCTAGAACTCGAAATATGATTTTTGGTCATTTTCGAAAAATTCCGAAAAAAAAAGTGCATTCGATTTTTTCGAAAGTAGGCTCAAAAAAAAGCCATGAAAAACACTGATGAGAAAGTTGGCTTACGTCAAGTCGATATTTTGAAGTTTAGTGGTCAAATTTCGAGCAAACGTTATTTTTAACTTCATCTTTAAAAAATACTTAGAAAAAATCGAAAAACGAAAAAACTGAAATTTTTTTTTGATGATTGGGTTTTAGTACACTTAATTATCACCCGTATCAATTTGGAGCATTTTTAATGCCTCTAAGGCCTTTATTAAATCAGAGTCGCATACCCCCTTAAAGGGGTTGTCCATGCTGGAAAGGCTTTTTCGAAGGATCATTACTTTTTATTCCTTCATAACAATCTTCTAAAAGTCTCAGGAATAGTAGTTCGTAATCTCTGGAAAACATTTCACTTCTGACTTTTTTCATAGCAAGTTCGACCAACCGGTAAATTGAGTTAACCGCGAACAATTTTATTTGAAAGCCCTATTTCTTTTTTACCTTATTTCAAAACAACGTCATTTTCGGAATGTAACACGCCCAAGGGGTGTTGAGCAAGATGTTGCAAGCATTTTTTGAATTTCGCTGTAAATCGACAAATAAGTGCGCAAAATCGAATATTTTGAATATGAAAAGGAGAATAAGACAATTTAAATGCCACCAAATGATTCCTTGGGTACGGTTTGCTGAAAAGGATATTAGCAACTATGGTCTGATTTTGAACAGAAACGGTGCTAGAGATCAAAAAATAATTTTGTTGAAAAAGTTTATTTTTTTTCTAGAATCCGCTGTGTTCAAAATCCATATATGCTAATATCGTTTCCAGCAAACCGTACCCAAGGAATCTTTTGGTGGCATTTAAATTGTCTAATTCTCACTTTCATATTCAAAATTTTCGATTTCGCGCATTTTTTTGTCGATTTACAGCGAAATTTTAAAAATGCTTGAAACATCTTGCTCACCACCCCTTGGGCTTGTTACTTTCTGGAAATGACGTTGTTTTGAAATAAGGCGAAAAAAAATAACCTCAAAAAAAAAAATTTCAAAAAAATTTCATGCTATAAAAAAAGTCAGAAGTAAAATGTGTTCCAGAGATTACGAACTATTCCTAAGATTTTTATAAGATTGTTATGAAGGAATAAAAAGTTATTAGCCTTCGAAAAAGCTTTTCCAGCATGAACAACCCCCTTGAGTTTAAAGACTGGAAAACTTTTAAAGTATTAGAAGTTTTTTTTAATTTTTGACTGTAAAAATTTAATTCTATCAATTTAAATTTACTCAGGGTCATTGTATCGGCCGCAACCTACTTAACAACCTACTGAGAGCACAAGTAATTCTACAATTTAAACATGGATATCAATTTTATTAGCTCATCTTGTAAAGATTTTTTGGTCATTTTTTAAAAAAATTAAGTACAATACGCATAACGTGAAATAAATAACATGCCTAGTAGGCGTCGCCTACGTTTTTGACTAGGTTACGGCGTCAAATCTTAAAAAAAGCTTACTTCTTTACAGAATGGTGCTTTCCGTACCTAAATTGGTCTGCTTCAAATTTTTTATCTAGGTCAATTTGGGTACGGAAAGCACGGGTGTGCTTAGCGTACCCAAATTGGTCTGAATTGAAAATATGTTGTGAAAAACGCAACGTCATGATTATGCGTCATAAGGGTGGTTGAGGAATTTCCCCGAATGCACTGGAGCACAGTGATAGACCGCATAAGTAGGGTCAGTACAGGTAGACTTATCTGCAAAACGAAACTCTCAGTACAGATTTTTTAATGAGGTTAAACGTTCTTAAAAAGAATGATTCTGACCATGACAACATTTTTGAAGCCTTCAAGTTGTCACAATTTGACCTATCGGCAGCCCTTCTTTGGCGGGCACGACTAATTTGGCCTCTTTTTTACACATTTTCAAGCAAGTTTCTGAGAAACCTGAGTCAGAAAGAAATTTTTTTTTTCAAATACGTAGTACACTCTTAAGGAAGTGCCAAGTACTATTCAGAGCATCTGATACCTCAGCCTATAGGCGTCCCTAAAAGCACTAAAAAGCCTACTCTCATCAGTCCTCATCACTTCTGTCTTGTTATTTGCGATTCAACTCCAAATATGAATGCGCATCTCCGAGCGGTAGAAAATTTCAAAATTTTCCCCTAGTGGTCAAAACAGCCGTATTTGGGAGCTCACGGGAAAGCCTACTCTCCTTGAAAATATGTAGATTTTTTTCAATTTGTCCTTCAAATTCACCGCAAAGGCTGAATTAAAGGTCTAAACGGTAGCCTTTTCCAATTTTCCTCTCCAAAGTTCAGGAACGACTTGTTGAATTCTAGTTTTGTTGAAATTTCTGAACTTTTTTGAAATTAAAAATTGAAATAAAACGTTTTTGCCAGTATTTCGAGTTAAGTGTCTACATTCGCAATTTTGAAAGGTGACAAATAAATTCTGATCGAAAATTGTACCTTTCACCTCAAATTTCTCAAAAATCTCAAATTTATTTTTTTTGAAAAAATCAAAATTCAGAAAAAATATCTAAGCTTTAAAAACTCAGTGAAAATTGCTCTCCAAATGGGGCAATAAAAAGTTTTCTGGGAATATCTCAATTAGTCGTCCCCCACATCCTTAGATATTAAATATCGAGAAATGTGGGTTATGTCTGTGCTAAAGCATGCTACCTAGCAATTGCGTAGGTCATGAAATGTTACTTCGAATTAGATGAACTGTTTTTATTCGAGCATTAATCAAATTTCTAAAGTAAAGATATTTTTCACGCCTGGTTGCTTGTTTCCGAAAAATAATTCCTCAATAAATTAAAACCACGACAATACAGCAGGGTCCGCCGGATAGTGAAATCCGGCTAATAGGTGAAGGTTTGAGCAAAAAAACTTTCCGCGGCTGACGTAAGTGAAGAAGAGGGTTTATTTTTCAAACTTCTAGGCCAAAAGATAGGCGTTTTCGAAAGCCAAAATATAGGCATATTTGAGAATTTTTATGAATGACAACACTATTAATTAATTATGTCGTTTTATTCATATTGATCCTAGGACACGTGATTTTTAGCCTCACAAACCATGCACACAATTTTTTGTTCAAATAAATTCCCAGCAATTTTTCATAGTGTAATTTTTTCACGATAAGTATTTATTCTCTTCGTTTGAAAATAGGTTGAGAATCTTCTGGAAATCATTCTCTCGATTATAAGTGCATGACAAACCACAGTGCTAGCACCATTTCTTTGTCAGTGGTGTATTCAGTGACACAATTTAATTTCTCAGTCTGTCGATATATTCAACCCCAAGCGGCACGTTCCGTCCAAATCAAGCTGAAGTAAATACTTTATTCCAAATACTTTGAATTTCCCGCATGGTCAATAGTGAGTCGGTGTTAGTGACGGCTCCATACTCTTGGCTAGGAGCGATGCATCGCATCGGCCTACCATATTCGATACCCCACGTTTGCAGCACGTTAAGGCTCAACCCGAGTAGCCACCCAAGCAATGCTTAGAGAAAAAAAGCCCTATCTTTTTGCTATAACTATACGCCGCACGCCAGGAACGAATAAATTTATTTTTTAAAAGCGTAGGTTTTTGCTGAGGCTTACGTAGGTTTTATCTCGGGTTCCAACTATACGCCGCACCCCCTGTAATAGTCAAGAATCTTGACTCAAGATGACTTATTTCGTTTTTTAATCAAAAAAAGTTCACTTTTATTTATTTTTCCCAGGGGCGAGCCGTAACAATGACGCACACATTAACGCACGCACACAATAAATGAGTAGCTGAGCGTGGGCGGGTCTCAGTTATCTCAAAACAACTATTTTTATATTTAAAAATATTTTTCAAAATGGCTGATAAAATTGAAAATATGGAGGTTGCATCAGAGAATAATCAGGAGGTGATCATCAAAACATGCAAGAAAAACAGAGACTTTTTAAAATCGAAAAAAGTTGAACACAAGAAATTAGCAAAAGTTGGAAAAAAACCTAAGAAAGGCAAATTAGGAAAAAGGGATGAATTTAGTATCTCGGAAATAAAATCTGATGAAGCAAATTGTGCACAGTTTGAAAGATAATTTTTAAAAGTGGAAAAAATTGATTTTTTTTTAAATTGATGATTTCGGTAACCTCTCATGGGCTCACAATCGGCTAGTTACCTATCGGACAGCCCTATTTGGCGGGCACGACTAATTGGCTCTTTTTTACACATTTTCAAGCCAAGTTTCTGAGAAACCTGCACGTCAGAAAGAAATTTTTTTTTTCAAATACGTAGTACACTCTCTAAGGAAGTGCAAGTACTAGTTCAGAGCATCTGATACCTCATGCCTATAGGCGTCCCTAAAAGCACTAAAAAGCCTACTCTCATCAGTCCTCATCACTTCTGTCTTGTTATTTGCGATTCAACTCCAAATATGAATGCGCATCTCCGAGCGGTAGAAAATTTCAAAATTTTGCCCCTAGTGGTCAAAACAGCCGTATTTGGGAGCTCACGGGAAAGCCTACTCTCCTTGAAAATATGTAGATTTTTTTCAATTTGTCCTTCAAATTCACCGCAAAGGCTGAATTAAAGGTCTAAACGGTAGCCTTTTCCAATTTTCCTCTCCAAAGTTCAGGAACGACTTGTTGAATTCTAGTTTTGTTGAAATTTCTGAACTTTTTTGAAATTAAAAATTGAAATAAAACGTTTTTGCCAGTATTTCGAGTTAAGTGTCTACATTCGCAATTTTGAAAGGTGACAAATAAATTCTGATCGAAAATTGTACCTTTCACCTCAAATTTCTCAAAAATCTCAAATTTATTTTTTTTGAAAAAATCAAAATTCAGAAAAAACATCTAAGCTTTAAAAACTCAGTGAGAAACTTGCTCTCCAAAATGGGGCAATCAAAAAGTTTTCTGGGAATACTCTCAATTATCGTCCCCACATCCTTAGAATTAAATAATCGAGAAATTGGGGTTATGTTGTGCTAATAGCATGCTACCTAGCATTGCTAGGTCACTAAATTGTCTTCGAATTCAGTGATACAATGTCTTTTTTCGACATTAATCAAATTTCGTTAAAAAGATATTTTTACAACGCACTGGTTTGACTTGTTTCCGAAAAATAATTCCTCAATAAAATTAAAACCACCAATCAGCAGGGTCGCCGGATAGTGAAATCCGGCTAAGGGAATGGTCTTGAGCCAAAAAATTTCCGCGGCTAGACGTAAGCGACAGCTAAGGTCGTTATTTTATAAACTTCCTAGGCCAAAAGAGTAGGCGTTTTCGACAAAGCCAAAATATAGCATGATTTGAGAATTTTTATGAAATGACAAACTTTACTAATAGTCTTATTATTACCTAGTTATGTTGCTAAAGCACAAATTTTGTATAAATTCCACATTTTATATGATTTCAGTCTATACTCGTTGAAAGGAACATCTTTGATTCCTGATTTAGTGCTCAACTCTAGCCCATCTAGTGGTAAATCTGCACACAATTTAATTTCTCATAATTCCGAATATATTTCACCCTCAAGTGAACGTTTCACGATAATCATACGTGAATCTTACGTTTATTCCAAATGATCTTTGGGAATATTCCTGCATTGAGTCGACAACAGTGTCACGATCTTGTTAGTGGTAATCGGCAATATTTCCATACTCTGTGCGATTATCATAGCGACGATCCATCGCAATCAAGTGCGAATACCAATAATATTGATACCCCAGACATGTGGTTGTCGCACGTGTACCATTGGCTCTATCACCCGAGCTTTACCGTACCCAAATGCTTAGAGGTCTGCATGATTTGTTTTATTAAGCGTCATTTGGGCTACGAAACAGAGGGGCGTGCTTAGCGTACCCAAATCGGTCTGAATCGAAACTACTGTTGTGAAAGAATGCAACGTCATGGTTATGCGTCAACAGGAGCTGTAGGTTTTACCATTACCCTGGAGCAACAGTGATAGACCCGATCGAGTATGGGTCAGTACCGGCGTGGGAGCACGTTTTTGCACAAACGAATCCCCTCCGTACGGATTCTCTTGAGTTAATGGGTTTAAACTTTCTCAAATAAGACATGATTGCGACCGTGAAAAGAATCGGAGCTCCAAGTGGTCACAATTTGAGTATGCAGAAAACAATTTTTCGTGTGCTGTGAAACGGCGCTAATAAAGGTTCAATTATTATTTGATTTTTTTTGTTGTGTATCATACCGATCGCGACCACAAAAGAAAGAAAACACGTACTCAGGGGTTCGTTTTGCAGATGAAGTCTCCCTGTGACTGACCCTACTATTGCGGCATAAGTTATGCTATCACTGTGCTCCAGTGCAGTCGGTCATTCTCTCAACCACCCTTAGGGGGTTATGGTACGCGATAGATTCTTACCTTAAAAATTTTCTCCCCCACTAATTCGGCCAAAAAAATAACGAATGCAGCTGGCTAGACTTTTTCGATAACTGGCAAATTATTACAGGCATGTTATAACTGTCTCCAGGCTAAACCTGCAGCCCAAATTCTCATTATCATCGTTTGTGACTAGAGATTTAGTGAATCTAGCGTTATGCAAAGCGAAAAAAAAATTGTGTCATCTGGTACAGTATAGAGTATCCTGAAAAAACTGAAAAAACATAATTTTTCCATTTTTTCAAACGCTCTCCACTAGGCGGTTTGAACTCTGAAGATCAAAAATAGTGTTGCCCATCTTAATTTTCCAGAACTCAATCTAGTGTTTGGCCGAGCAAAATAATTCTCAAATAATTCATTTTAGAATATATTCTATTTATGGAAATGTTGAGAAAAAGAAAAAATTTTTGACAAAATGGACAAATATAAATTTTCTCAAGAAAAAAGCATATATTTAATTTAAAACTGGATGATATAAACTCCCTTTATAACTCCAAATTTTCTCAGGATTTCAGAAAACTGTTTCAAGTTTTCCAGGATATCTAATCAGTAGCTACTCCATATACAAGATCTAAGTAAAAAAGAATACTACGGATTCAAAAGAGGTTTATTTTGAGACACCATTAGTCATCCTGAGAAAATTGAAGTTATAAAGGGATTTACGTCACTTTTAAAATCAAATTAATGAGCTTCTTTTCGTTACGCGTCGAGCCGCGCAAATTTTTTTCGTGTGATTTTGGTCAACAATATTTTTTTTTCTCAACATTTCAAATATATTACATTTCTAGAAATATTATTTGAGATATTATTGCTCGCCAAACACTATTGAGGTTCTCTGCGAAATTTGATGTAGGCAACCTTTTTGACTCTCAAGTTCACACCGGCTAGTGGAGAGCGTGTTTGAAAAATTATATGTTTTTTCAGTTTTTTTTCAAGGCTTACTTAGCTGTACCAGATTACATAAATTTTTTTCGCTTGCCCATACGCTAGATTCACTAATCTCTAGTCACAGATAATAATAGTATTTGGGCTGTGCAGGTTAGCCGTGGAGAGCAGTTATACACTATGCCGTAGTATAATTTGACACTCAAAGCCACCTGGTATGCAAACCAGTTATCGAAAAAGTTCTAAGACCAAGTCATTGCTTATTTTTATTTGGCCGAATTAAGGGAAGAAAATTTTTTGAGAAAAATCTATTGCGTACATAACCCCTTAATGATCGCATACATGATCGCATTTTCAGCAACACCATTATTCGATTCAGACCAATTGGGTACGCTAATCACGCCGTGCTTTCGTACCAAATTGAGCCTAAATAAAAAAAAATTAATGCAGACCAACTTTGGGTACGGAAAGCACGCGGCGTGCTTTCCTGTACCCACCTAACAAAGTATGAGGAGGCAAACACAACGTCGCTTGGCAGTTGGGTACGGTAGCTCCCAAGTAGTTTCTGCAGGTTTTCAAAACGCTCACTTTGCATTTATGATGTAAAAATGAGCAAAAAATCAGCCTTAATTCTCACTCCGACTACCCTTTAACTAAATTATAAAATCTAGACCTTGTTTTATTGACCAATCAGAGCGTATGCTTCCCGCGTCCCGGCTAATAGGTGAAATCCGGCTAATAGGTGAAATCCGGCTAATAGGTGAAGGTTGAGCGAAAAAACTTTCACCTATCCGCCGGACCTGCTGTATAATAATAATATATGGCAATAAGCGTATTCCATTTGTACTCAAATGAAAATCGATTTTTGAGACTCAAATTTGACCACTAAATCATTTTTGTAGAAATTTTACACCCGTGAAGTCAAGAATTATTTCCAGAGAGAATTTTATTTTTGCGATGAGGTAAGAGCAAAACAAAAAAAACGAGTCTCCAATTTTTAAACAATTTTACATAAAACACCAGTAGGCTGTCATTCGTTGAACAAAAAAGAGCTAAGAGAGTATCAAAATCCGAGGAAGTCATTTGGATCATTTTTTACCAAAAATTATAAAATTTTTTGAAAATTTTTCGAATTTTTTCAAAATATTAATCCGAATTTTCAAATGACCGAAACGACTGCATATGAGTATCAAACAAAAGAAAAAATTCTAAGACTTCTGGCTACAAATGATTTTTCAAAATGAAGGATTTTTCAAATATTACCTATTCTAATTTTAAATGTCTCCAGGTTCATAATAGACCTGAGCCGGTAACAGTCTTAACTGTATATCAATTACGGGGCCCCTGGTCCTTTTTTGCCACTTTTTAGCCAACATTTTATAAAATTGGGCCTTAATTAAAAACGACTCATCTGATTGAGTTCTTAGATAGCTCAAACTGAGCACAAATATTCAGAAAAAAATAATTTTTATAATAAAATGGTCCGAATCAGACCATTGTTCCCAATTTTTTAACAAAAACTGATAATTAAACAATTTCAGTATTATGAGGAAAAATGGTCCGATTCGGACCAATTTTATTATTCACTAGATATTTGTGCTGAGTTATAAGAAGTGTTGACGTAACAATTTTCATTCTTAGGTTTGAGCTCGTTTTCTTAAATACTCTCGATTTCTATTTTCATCTCTTTCTAAGGACGTGTCAAGCTTATGGTTAAAAGCAATCCTCATGTGAACAATCAGGTCAAACACAAACAACCCGGTGCAAACAAAGTAAAAGATATTGCAGTCAAATACCAAGGATCAGTTCTCCGACGAGCCAATAAAAGTACTCGATAAAATTCACTAGATGAAAAATTTCAAAACTTTATTGTCATTACTCAATCTTATATTTAACTGTGCGTGATCAAAAGGGCGATGGTATTTTTTGCATAGATTTTTTTTTTTATTAAATTGTTAATAAACGCAAAATAATAGTTTTATAAAAAATTTTATTCAATTTTTTGGCGTTTATTTTCATTTTTAAAATTAAAAAATTGATGTCGAAAATACCTTTACTGGTCAAAGTATAGTAAGTTATTTTCAAATTAAAAAAAACATTACATAAATTTAGTATAGATTTGTAAGGACATTTATGTTATCAAGCTAAAGTCCTAATAAATACATATCAATTTTAGGTAATTCAAACCCTGGGATATAACCGTCCGTATAAATAAGTATAAGTCCGTATAGATTTATAAGGATGTTTTAGTAATAACATAAATGTCCTTATAGATCTATACTTATTCACTTTATAAATAATAATCTTTCAATTTTTGGTCAATCTATTCATTTTATAAATTCGTTTGAGTAATTTAAGCCATACTGTATGCTGAAAACAGTATTCAGCTTGAGGGGGGGGGTAGCTCGGAATGGCCGATTACGGACAACGGCCGATAAAGTACCATAGGGCCGTTGTCCCACGGCCGTTGTCCCACGGCCGTTGTCCGTAATCGGCCTTTCCAAGCTACCCCAGCTTGAGGTTCCAAAATCGATGTCCTTATAAAACAATTTTTTTTAAACAACTGAAATCATTTTTGAAAATATTTAATTATGCGTTAAACGATCTGATAGTCTTGACTGTTTAAAACACTTGCTGGAAACCGAATGATTTTTAAGAAAGATTGTGGCTCATTTTATTGAACTTGATCAAATAAAGAATATCCACCACATTTAATAACGTTGAGTAGCTTTTTAGACAAATCCTCCTTTTCTGAGGTGTTTTTTGGGACACATTGAAAACTACGGCCTCATTCTTACCGGAAACCCCATAGAACCATATCAAATACGATCCCCGAGTGCAAATAATTATTTGTATATCAATTATGGGGTCGTTTTTTGCCACCTTTTCAGCCAAAATTTATATATAATTCGGCTTTTGAAAACGACTCATCTGATTGAGTATTTAGATAGCTCAAACTGAGCATAAATATTTAAAGAAAAATAAATTGAGAAAAAGGTCTCGGAAAAACCAAAAACTGGTCCGATTCTGTCCAATTTATTATTATTTTATTATTCACTAGATATTTGTGCTCAGTCTGAGCTATCGAAAAACTGAATCGGGTGAGTCGTTCTTAAAAGCCGAATCATATAAAAATTCTGGCTGAAAAAGTGGCAAAAACGAGACGAGCGCCCCGTAATCGATGTAATAAAAAAAAGTTTCAAAGTTAATCAATATTGTGAGACATTTGCTATGATGCTCAAAACGGCCTGAAATTCGAAGAAAACCACATTTTCGATTTGTCCCGAAAAACAGATAACTTGGAAACAATTAATTTGACAAATAAATTTTTGGTAGCTTTTTTAGGTGACCCCCCCTGTTCAGCAAAAACCGTAATAGTTATGGAGAAACGGTTTTTTGCATTGGGTAGCCGACAAAATTTTAACCGCTGAAATTTTAATTCTGTTTTCGAGCCTTACCGGTTTTTGCTGGACAGGGGAGGTTCCCCTAAAAAAAGCTACCTTACTCAAAGAATTGAGGTCGTTTTATGAATGGGGCCACATAAGAGGTTTCAGGAGAAATAGACAGGATATAACAAACAGTTTTGCATATGAACGAATATGCAATAGTGAAAATTTTTCGTTTCCGGTGATAACCGGACTGATCATGCAATATGTCTAGTTCAGTCGAAATCACAGTGGCCCCATAATAAAGGGTCCTAAAGTCTTTTTAAATAAATTTGTTTTTCAGTTTGAAGATGGATTTCATAAAGAGCTACCCTTGTCTTTTATATACATAGTTTTCTTTCAGCACCGGTTATTGCAGGTTACCCGTATTAAATATAAAAGCACGATTTTACAGCAAGCCCCTTAAGGGTATGGTGGTTCCTAATTTGAGATATTCTCGATGAAATATTAGGCAAACAGGGCTTCAAGGATATAATTCAGATTAGCCAGAAACATGTGTCAATTTTTTTTGCATGCATACACTCCCAACACTAGTAGGAGACAGGGAGACCTAGTAAACGGAAAATCTATCTCCTCTCAGGCTATACCACTGTATAGGCTCTACACCACCTTGATTTGTAAATGTTTGTCAGTACTTTTGAGAAACTGTCAGGACGTTTGAGAAACTGTCGGGACGTTTGTCAATATATTTTTGTTTGGTAATTTTATCTAAAAAATAACTTCATTTTAGCTTTTTATCCAACTTTATGAAAATGAGGAAATAAAACTGTGATTTTTAAAGACGTTTGTTGTCAGGACGTTTGAGAAGGTGGTGTAATATGTTAATGTTGGTATCTCAAAGTGGTGGTCTTCATTTTTAGGGTTAGGTGGTCTTCCAAAAATTGTTTTTACAACTGTTAAAATATTTTAACTGTCAATTTTAAACGAATCTCCAGCTCACGGTTCCTAAGTACATGTATGGTACTTGAAAATACTTAATTAACGTTAAAAAATGAGTTCGTGTTTGTCTATGAGGACAAAACAGTAGAAATTTGGTTGTCTATATGGACAAACGGTCATTTTTTAACGTTAATCAAGTATTTTCATGTTTTCCTTTATGTAGTTTTTTTAGGTCAACCCACCCTAGTCATGCCGATTATGGGAAAGCCATAGACGAACTTTTTTTTTCAATTAAACTGCGAACTAAAAATTTTCAGAGGACCCTTTAGTTGCACGAGTTTTTCTCGAAGATGGCTCAACCGATTTTGAACATTCCAAATAATCATGAGAGACAAGGGTTCGATACATCGCATGACGGGCTTCGATTTTTGAACCGGGTCCCGGAATTTCGGTAATTACCGGTTAAATCTAAGATTGTCGGTTTCTCGGCCACTGTTGGTGATATGAGACTGATTTTTTTACCTTTCGTCTTCAAATTTTCTGAACTTTTTTTTAAGGGGTCAAATTTTGTAATATGACCCCATTTAAGGTCAAACTACAAAATGACTCATGTGGGGTCATGTTACATATCATTCGATAGAGAATTTCATTGTGAATTTGAATCTGCANAATTCCGGGACCCGGTTCAAAAATCGAAGCCCGTCATGCGATGTATCGACCCCTTGTCTCTCATGATTATTTGGAATTTTCAAAATCGGTTGAGTCATCTTCGCGAAAAACTCGTGCAACTAAAGGGTCCTCTGAAAAAAAATACCGCCAATGTAATTTTTGGTAGGTTCGAATCTCTATGAGCCCAATTTTTTTTTCTTTAAATCAGTCGGAAAGTTGAATTTTTATGTTTGTTCATTCTTATACCACGATTGTCTACACATTTACTGCTTGAACTATATTTTTGATGAACTCATGGAAGAAAAAAACGAGTTTCGATTTTTTTTCTTAAATTTTATACTGAAAATACATATATGGGTTACCGACCCTAGAGTACATTTGATTGGTTTAATCTGACCAATGAAATTGGCCTATTCCGCAATCCAGGGTTTTGATTGGGTGCTAATATCTTGCGTTGTTTGTATCATTCAAATATTCAGGCTCTCTACTCTGAGGGTCGGTAATCCGCATTGAGCTTTTTTAGTCGGCAGTTGAATGCAAAAAAACTGTTTGTCGATATCGCCTATAGTTTTTCCCGTAATCGTCATGACTAGGGTGGGTTTACCTAAAAAAAAACTACAGTGAAATCTGGTTATCAGGACGTGTCCTATCAATATTAAAAGTACTGTCCAGCGAAAAGTACTTTATTTTAACATTAAAAGACGCCATACTACGATACGTATGTAACATATGTATCATATCAAGGCATATTTTTTTTGGTACAGTCTAGTACTTTTTGCTGGACATTACTTTTAATATTGATATGGTGCGTCCTGTTAGACGGATTTCACTGTACCAAAGTTTTTGGGCTCTAAGAGCAAACAAAATTGTGGTTTATAATGAATTGAAATTTGAAAACGAAAAAAGCCTTAGAAAAATGCATACATTTCGTGGGCAATTTTTAATTGCGCGTCCGATGAGCATTATCAGACAATTTTATCAGGTGTCATGACATGTCATGTCATCTAAATAGTTTACAGTCAAATTTCGGAAAAATGAAAGTATTGAAATTCAAAAATCAATTAACCCCACCTGGCGGTCATCGCAATTTTTTATGAATATATTATTTTTAAATTCTATTTATTTTTTATCAACGTTTCGATTTTTATTGTATAATCATTTATAAAGATTTATCCTTAGGAAAACTTCAAATTCAAATAAATATTATTTTTAGTTCGGATCAACGTATTATACAGTATAATATATTCCTAAAAAAATGTGATTTATACAGTACATGTATATTGAAAAATTGAACGAAAAATTTTATTTTTGTCCCCATATCGCCGAAAGTGCCATTATCGTCAAAATGTCCAATATCGCTGAAATTTTTTTGCCAAAAAACTTTCAGCGATATTGTGCATCTCCCTATAAACTGTAGCACATCTTGTTAGTCTACAAGGACATGTTCGTTTTTTGTTCATTTTAAAAATAGCTCTGAATACTTATAATGCAAGTTTAGTTTTCGCACGAGTTAGAAAATTCAAAATAATAATCTCCGCTTTATTAATGCTGTGGTTTTCGTCTGTAAAGACAGCTGCGATTTTGCCATATTGTCATTATAGAGTAGTATTAATTATACTATACTATAAAAACGAACATGTCCTTATAAACTAAGAAGATGTGCTACAGTTTACAGGGGGATGCACAATATAGCTGAAAGTTTTTTGACAAAAAAATTTCAGCGATATTGGAGATTTTCGACGATAATGGCACTTTCGGCGATATGGGGACAAAAATAAAAATTGTCGTTAAAAAATTGAAAAGGCGTTCTATATGGAGCAAATAGTTTGAAACGCATAGAATTTGAGTGTGCTCTGATTGGTTCAAATGGCTGTAATTCAGAGCTTTCAAGCCTTCTCATTAGCCCAGAAAGAAATCCACTACACTGTATTTTTGGTGTTTCAAACTTTGTGAATCATATAGCATGCGTCCGAAATAAAGTCATAAATCGAAAATTTTTATTAATTCAATTTATTAATGTGTTAAAACATGTGTTTCAAATGAAGTAATCACCAAGTTGCGAAAATTAAGTACTCAATGAACAAAAATTCATAAAAGTGCATAATATACCTACGCTTACTCACGATATTTATCTGCAATACTTCCAGTGTCCATATCGCCGAATTGCATGGGCGTTTCAGGTTTTTATTGCAAATTTTTTTCGGTGCGTGAATGACGCAATTTTTTAGAGGTTGATTATCCTAAATTTTAGGAAAATCAGCCTTTAAAAAATTGCATCATTCACGCACCGAAAAAAATTTGCAATAAAAACCTCAAACGCCCACGCAATTAGGCGATATGGGCACTGGAAGTATTGCAGATGAAAATTGTGATTGAGCGTAGGTTTTTTTCGGCGATATGGGTCCTCCCCCAGTAGTTCATGAAGTACGTAATTTTTTTTGGAGAATTTTTGTTATTTCAAAGGTTTAAAGTTGTTCTTTGCGGTCACGCTCCTGCTGAGTTATGAAAATAATGCGAAGGTTTTGCTTGTTTTCCATGCTAAGACGTCTTTCCGCTTGGATATTCGGATTTTATTAAGAAGTTTTATCACTGGCAGCTTAAAAATTGAATTGTTACGTAAATTAGGATTTATGCAATATTTATTCCTTAAAAAAATTTTATTAATTATTTTTTCAATTTTCACCAATTTCAAAACACGTTGACAAAAATTTTAATTTCTTTTTCGAGCTAATTTTTTATGTATCGGATCCAAGAATATTACTTATCACCGATCAAATCATAGATTACTCTCATGTTTCACAAAATTTAACCAAGGTCCTCGTAATTTTGAAAAATACATTCGTTTTAGGGATATACGCTATAAGGACAAAACAGTCTAAATTTGACCAACATATATGTAATTTTGACAAATACGTTTGTCTATGAGAAAAAAACGGCCGAAATTTAGAAAAAACTCGTCTAATACCTAGTACATGTAATACCTAGTTGTATAAGGACAAAACGGCCTAAATTTGACCATAATATATTTTATTTCGAAAAATACGTTTGTCGATAAAGACAAAACGGCCTATTTTTCAAAGATTAATTTCATTTTCAAATACCATAATTAAGGGAGTCCGGTCTGCTAAAAAAAAGTAGAATAACTAAATCGAACAAAGGAAATCGATTGGTGGTGGTCTCGCCTTTCTGTGATGCCTGGTTAGCTAATTAGGGGCGCTGAAGGTCAAACACAAATTTACTAAATCCTTAAAAAATTAAGCTTTCTTAAATCAAAATATAACAATTACAAATTTCCGAATATTTTGGAAGTTATCAATAAAAACATATTTCATTTAACAAGGATCCTAGACCTATTAATATTAGGCTATTATGCAAAACACTTTATATTCTGATATGTTATTCTCTGAATTCTTAGCTTCACATCTTTCGTTGAGATTATCTAAATTATTTTCAGAACGGTAATTAAGCAGGTTTTAAAATTTTTAATGTTTGTTTTCAAATTTTTCCGATGTTTTACCTGGAACGGGACAAAATAGACGTCTTTTTAATTTTTTTTGAGATTTTATTTAGAATTTTATCACTGGCAGAATAAAAATTGAATTGATACGTAAACTAATTTTTCTCGCTTTTCGCGTCCCTCCCAACTATGACAGAAAAATAAAAAACGCATTTTACAGTTTGGTTATACAGCTCCATCTCTGTATTCGCAGCATAGATAACAAGTTCCGTAATTGATTTCTCCTAGTTTTCCACGACCGTAACCACAATTTGGACATCTTTGACCACGGGTTTTGGTGTCTGTGACCACTCGCGAATTTTCTTCGATTTTTCCAGATTTTTTGTACTTTTCATATTTCTTTTCTGGCTCGTAGGACTCCCATATATGCGCAGGGTAAACGTGCTTATTTCCTGAATTATAATTTTAATTAACTTTCTTTTAGCTGAGGCCACTGAGATTTCGGCTGAAAGAAGGCAAGATAGCAAGAAACGTTTTTTTGGATGTAAACCCTTTGTAAAAAATACCGGAAATCAGTCATGTTTTGCGAATTACCGATGAACCGGCAACTACTTGAAGCTAAGAAAAACTTTCTGTAATTAAATTGGGTTAAATTTCAGATGCAATAAAATGTTTTTTGATATCCTGTCTAGTTCCTCAGAAACAGATACCCCTGTAGTGGCCCCAGCTAAAAAAAGTACAGCAACTTGCCTCTATGAGGACGGATATAGGTGCCGATATAAGGACGGATATAAGTGCCTATATAAGGACAGATATTTTTTCAAAAGTTTGCCAGGTCCGCTATAAGGACGGACCTGTTTTCCGAAAGTTTGCCGGTGCTCCTATAAGGACGCACAGAGCGAAATCGGATCGTCCTTATACAGGCACGTTGCTGTAGTCAAAGGTAGTTTTTGAAGGTTACCCCACTCTTTTCCCCCATGTCATTTCACCTTTAGGTCCTTAAGGATCTTGTAAAAACTTTGTAAGAACCGTCTATAATAAGGTAGGAACGGCAGAACGTTTTTTTTTTATTTTTGAAAAGTTAAAGCCCGCGAAAAACTTTACTTTCTGTAAAAAAAAAATTTTCTTTCGAAAAATTGTTACCAATTCCAAATGATATAACAATATGCATATGCAATTTCAAAACGGATTTTTTTATCACGGAAAGCAATATTTTTGTCACAGGCTACAATTTCTTGAACAACATCTAAAATTCTGCAATATTGTCTTTAGATTTCGGTGCTAAATTCACGGTGAAAATTTTCCGAAATACAGGTGTTTAAAAGACATTTTTTCAAAATAAGGTGTATAAATAATTTGCAATATTTCCCTTGAAATTCTAACAGAAATATTGAGGACGTTTTTCGCACTGCAACTCAAACATTTTCAAAAAAGAGTTATTTTACCAACTCGTCTTTATAAAAGGTTACCCCAAAATGAAAATCATAGATTTTGGTCATATGGTCCTTAGAGACGCACACCATAGTTAAACCTTTAATCGGATTTTTCTGTCAATTCTTATTTTTTTTTTGTTTATTTATTTATTCAATTCATCATATTTTTTCAGCCGGTTTTTAATAAATATTCAATTATTTTAAAATATAGCTTTTAACGGGATTTAGACTACTTTGTTTGTCTTACCAGCGACATATTTGTCTGTGCCATCACAGAAAACTTGTATGAGATATCATGAAACTTTTATTTTGCTGGGTTATTTTACATATTCGAAAACTTATTTTTGTCGATTTGACATCGCAACCAAATTATCTTCATTTGATATGTAACATGACCTAAAATGAGTCATTTTGTAATTTAACCCTAAATGGGGTCATATTTCAAAATTTGACCCCAGAAAATATTCGTCGGTAAATTTTAATTATCTTAAAAATGAAATCGAGTTCGTAAGTCCTAAAGTTTTCCGGTTACCAAAAATTCTTTATTAAAACACAATGGGCGAACACGTTTTAATTTACGTGTTTATACATTTCGTTTTTCATAAAATGAAAATATTATGATAAAGACGATTTGAAATAAGAAATTTCAAAACTCAAAAATGGGTATCAATGTTTTTAATCAATCTTGTAGAGAATTTTTTTCTGGACATTCTAAGACCTAGGATTTTTTTTGGTTTTGAGATTTTTTTCCAAAAAAACACTGTTTAAAGGAGCGAAAAGTGACTTTTAGTCCGCGGGTTCTCACGGGAGTTAAAATAGCGGTATCAGAAATAAAATAAGCTGACTAGACAGCGAAGGGTTTTCTACAGGGGTAAGAGTTTTTGCAACGCTATCGGATGTACCAGATAGATTCATAGCATGGGAAAATATTACTTTCGGTTTTCACGCAGGATATAAATTCCCCTCTGGCGCCACCTTGCGGTTACTAATGACCCCTAGTTCATAATACCGGTTTCAGAAAACCGATAATTGCGCAACTTTTGGTACATGTAAATTATTGAAATATCACTTTCGGTACCGGAAGCTATAATTTGCCGGTCAATTTTTACCAGCCGGTACATCCGATAACGTTGCAAAAAATCTTACCCCTGTAAAAAACCCTTCGCTGTCGAGTCAGCTTATTTTATTTCTGATACCGCTATTTTAATTCCCGTGAGAACCCACGGACTAAAATGTCACTTTTCGCACCTGTAAACATTATTTTTTGAAAAAAAATCTCAAAAGCAAAATCCTGGGTCTTAAAATGACCAGAAAAAAATTCTCTACAAGATTTATAAAAAACATCGATACCCATTTTTGAGTTTTGAAATTTCTTATTTCAAATGGTAAAAGATAGTCTCGCCAAGTCTGACACTCCCATTTTTTGCCGTGAAAGAATTAAGTTTACCTTCATACCAATGTCTCGTGCAGACTTTGACTGTATTTTTCGCCATGACATTTGTCGTCTCAATTTTTGTTACATCTAGATCTGGTTCGAATTCGAATAAAGTTCCACTTTTGCCTTCAGCTTGCGTCACAATCAAATCATAAAATGTGTATTGATGAGGAATTATGGTATCTGCCTATTAACGGGTGCCAGAGCTGAACTTGAAATTTGGTATATCTTTAAACAGTAGTTATACCGTGATAAGTACACTATTTTAAAAATACAACGGCCCTGATTGGTGGGTTCAAAACCATTTTCACGTTTTACTTTGATTTTTGTATCATTGGATTTTTTGCTCCAGGGTAAATCGACCCCAATGAAGACGAAAATGACGAATTTTATCGTGCGTCTGTTAAAAATAGTCTCGTATTATTTGGGGACATTTGGGGCATACAGTATGCCGCATACTTCACCAAAAATTTTCTACTTTCTCATTTTTTGAAAGTGTTTTTCGCCACCTAGTGGAGGTCTGAGAAATTTTTAATGGTCATATTCTTCTTAGTTAGGGTCGATAACATATTAGTATAGGTGAATTTTATTTGGATGGTCAACTTGAAAATGGAAAAATCCCCAGTGGCCTAACCCTAAGGTAGTTTTTTTTAGTGCAACCACCCCTTCTCATGATGATTACGGGAAAACCATAGGTGATCTCGAGAAACTGGTGTTTGCATTCAACTGCCAACTAAAAAAGCTCAATGGAGAAATTTTTCCTTTTTTTCAGACCACCGGTTCACCGGTAACCGGAGATCTATTATATAAGCATTTCGGTATAAATTTTGAGAAAAAAAATCGAATCTCGTTTTTTTTTCTGGGAATTCATCAAATTATAGTTCAAGCAGTTAATGTGTAGATAATCGTGATATAAGAACGAAACAAATGTAAAAAATTAAGCTTTCCGGCTGATTTGAAGAAAAAAACAATTGGGCCCACCGAGATTCGAACCTACCAAAAAATTACTTTCCGGTTTATATCCGGTGAACCGGATGTCAAATCAACTTGATAAAATTTCTCCATTGAGCTTTTTAGTTGGCAGTTGAATGCAAAAACCCGTTTCTCGATATCAGCTAAGGTTTTCCCGTAATCATCATGAGAAGGGGTGGTTGCACTAAAAAAAAACTACTTAAGTATACGGTTTACAGTATACTGTATACGGTATACAGTATACCTCTTAAACTCAGAGCGGAGTTACACTTTAAATTTTTAACCCCGTCGCGACGCCTATTGACTCAAATTTTTCCATGCTGATGGTTGGATGAGGGGTTGGATATCTTCCCTGGGTATATCCCCTGGGTTGGATATCTTTCTCGTTTCTACATTTAGCGTGAAGCCGAATACAAAACTACGTTTTTCGTTAATTTTGCGTTGACCAACTTCTTCAATCTGAATCAACAATATACAGAGGGGGGCGATTTCGCCGAAAAAATTTCACGATTTTTAGATAAAATACCTCCTCTGCCAATACCGCCGAAATTTTTTGAGATTTATATCTCAAATTACTTTTGAATGAGTCATTTTCAGGATTGACCTTCGCAAATCTATTATTTTCAAGTTTAATTTGATTGCGATTGGTGGGGTATTAAATTCTACGCATTTTGTTGATTTATTTGATTTGAACCTATTGTTAAACTCCTTTTAAAATAAAAAATGTTTGACATATGACGTCATTTCGAACGCCTACGCGATATCGCCGAATTTTTCAGCCAAAAAACTTTCGGTGATATTGCCCCTGTATATTTATAAATGTTACATTTAAAATGTGAAAATTTCAGTAAATTTGTTTTTGAGATTTGGTTTTAGCACCCTTGCCTTTATGAACATCATTTGATCGACTGACTGGGATTTCATCTCGACAAAATCTGCTCTTAGTTGCTGACGACATCGCTGCAAAAATGTTTCGATCGAATCGCCTTTTTTCACAACCAATTCTCTAAAATAAATAAATGAATAAAAACATAAATTACTCATTTTTTCTTACTTTAAAACTCATACGATTTTTAAGTCAAAATCGAAAATTTAAATTTTTGAAAAAAAGTCGAAAAAAACCGAAATTTTAGGAATTTCATGAGTTAAATGAAATAAATTTAAAACGGTCGACAGGTTGGCTGACCAATTGGGCAAGTCTCTGTGTAATATTTTTTTTTTAATTCTTGACTTTACTCTTAAGAGGTCTTAACTTTATTTCGCGCAAACCGTATTTTCATTCAAAAATATGCTTCAGAGTATAAACAGGAGCGAAGAAAAAAACGAAAGATATTTAAATATAGTGAAAGTAGCCATTCCTATATATTCAGGTAAGGATTCCAAAAATTAGTTTGAAAATTAGTTTTTGAACAAGAAATAAGAAAAATTTTCAAAAATATTCTGATTATTTTGAACCAAAAATCACTAAACCATGTCATATGGTTTTTCAAAGAGCATATAAAAAATATGTGGTCACCAAGTCGAAAAATTAAAAGTAGCCATTTGTATCTACCTCTAGTTATTTTCGTTTATTTGAAACAAATATTAAAAAAAAAAAGTTTGAACGAAAAATAAGGCATTTTTTATTATGTTTGGAACTTTTATCCAAATTTCTCATAATTTCTCGAATTCCGAAAAGTTATATTCAAAGCTCAAAATTTTCTTAAAAACCATTATTATGGCCATAATTATGGCATTTGAAAAATTCGCTAGTTACAAAAGTTGTCTGGAATTATGATAATCACTTTGATGTATACTGGGAAGAATATATCAATCCAGTAAAAGTGTTTCATCAGAGCCCATACGGTATCTGTCAAAATGCACCGATGCCCTTAAGGGGTATGCGACTCTGATTTGACATTTTCTCGGTGAAATATACTGAAAACTAACAGTTCATGAGAAAACCGGAAAATGCTAATTTGTAGATCTATCCTTAATCTTGCGAAAAAATACATCACAAATTATTTTTGACCATCACACAATAGGTACAGTATCGTAACAAGGTGACATTTTCAAAACTTCAAATCTATCTCCTCCCAGACGGATATATCAAATTTGAGCTCAAATTTTCACAGATTCGTAAACGGTAGTATATAAAATTTTTTCATCGAGCGCTTTTTTTGATCGGCAACTGAACAATCTAAGAACGCAAATAACCGACGATTTTTAAAAAATTTCAGACTTCAAATCTATCTCCTCCGAGGATATGTTTGCAAAATAGCTCAAATTTTTATCAAGTATTCCTCAGAAATTTCGAAGAGATGATCGAGCGCTTTTTTGCAATTTCGAGCTAGTACTCGAAATATGATTTTTTGGTCATTTTCCGAAAAATTTCCGAAAAAAAAGTGCTTCGATTTTTTCGAAAGTAGGCTCAAAAGAAAGTCAGTGACACACTGATGAGAAAGTTGGCTTACGTCAAGTCGATATTTTGAAGTGTAGTGGTCAAATTGAGCAAACTTCATCTTTTTAAAAAATACTTAGAAAAAAATCGAAAAATGCGAAAAATTTCGAAAAAAAATTTTTGTTGATTGGGTTCTTAGTACACTTAATTATACCCGTATCAATTTCAAGCATGTTTAATGCCTCTAAGGCCTTTATTTAATCAGAGTCGCATACCCCTTAAGTCCTTAGACAGCTCAAACTGCGCACAATCTATTTAGATATAAATAATTTAAATAAAATCGTCCGAATCAGAACATTATTTCCATTTTTTTAATAAAAACTGATATTAAACAATTTCAGTAAAAAATTGGATCGACCATTTTTATTTTATTATTCGCTTTTATATTTCTGCAGAAATCAAAAAAAATTCTCTTCCGCTACAATTTCCTTGGTATCGGATACAAAAAAAAACGTTTCCCGATATCTCTTACCGTTTGGTCTACTGAGGGGGGGGGGTTTCTTTAAAAAAATATATTTGTTTTTGCTATATTAAATAGTATTTTTACAACGTTTCGAATTTATTATTCATCTTCAGGTAATGAGTGAAAACAGAAATATTTTTCAGAACGAAAAGTTGACACAAAAAAAAAAGAAACAAAAGTAATTTGGCAAAAACGGGTCTCAGATAATTTTGCCACTCATTACCTGAAGATGAATAATAAATTCGAAACGTTGTAAAAAATACTATTTAATATACCAAAACAAATATAATTTTGCCTCAAAACCCAAATACAAAAAACTTTAAAAAAAGCTACCTAATTTCAGCGCTCTAAGAACTTAGTCGGATCAGTCGTTGTAAAAGCCAAATTATATACAAAATTGAGGCTAAAAAGTAGCTAATATGTGCCAGGCGAACTCTTATCGATAAGTTCTTAGAGTGTTTTTTTAGATGAAGACCACTTAAATATATTGAAAGGTTTTCTAGATTTTTAAACTACCTTTGGTGAGGAGATCCATCCCAATAAACATATTGAAAATCTAAAGTTTTGATTTTTTAGTTTTTCTTGTCTCTGTAACCATTCCTGCCTGAGTGCCTCGCGGTCCTCAATTTCTCTTGCGTCTTTTCCGTCGTCAGGTAAAAACGAGGTGTCTACAGATAAATCTTTTCCTAAACGAGCCTTTTTCGGGATATCGCAGGTTAACTCTTCGTCATTACCAAAACTGATTTTATTCCTATTTGTCAGTTTTTTAAGTCTTTTTTTCTCTAGATCGATTTCATGAAAAATTTGAATTTAAAATGGCTAAATTTGGCTGAAAATTTGGAACAATACTGAACCGGTTTCTGAAACAATGATCGATATTCGTCTCGCGGTCATTCGACAATTTTTTTTCCGTTAGAGGTCGTCAAAGTGATAAAGTTAAGGTGATTTTCATTTAACAAGGACCTCATATCAAAGTTCACCCTATAACAATAACTGTGATTTCGACTGGGAGAACTAGACAAGATAGTGATAAATGGGTTTTTGCATGTGAAACCTTGGAAAAAAACATATGGTACAAAAATTTTTTAGCTTCCTATGTTGATCACGTGACTGGAAATCAGTGATTTAAATTGCTCAAAATTACCGAAAAAAACGATTTTTTGCGAATTACTGGTAATCACCGAGAAACAAATTTCACTACTACAAATTCGGTCAAGATTCAGATGCAAAAAACCGTTCGTCGCTATCTAGTCTGGTTCTCTCAGAACAGATTAAGGGGGTAGTGGTCGAAAAAATGTACTTTTGTACTCTACTTTATCAGAATACAAAACTGCGATCGAAACTTTTGAGATTAGCTATTTGGTAGATATATCCTCAATCTACAGAAATAAT
>SCLH01063190.1:0-18907 GCA_004367855.1 Oikopleura vanhoeffeni
TTTAACGGTGCCCCCATTGTTAATGGAGAAAATCGTGACCAATTGAAGAAACCCGGTCTAACCGGTTCAATTGGTCATGATTTTGTCTAGTAATATATGTTTGAGAAACTGAGTGTCATTTTGGAAATCTTTTTTATTTTACTTAATCTTTGTAAAACAAAAACTGCCTTATTTAAAATAAAGCTTGATACTTACCTTATATAATTTTTAATATTTTATGTACATTCCATATTGTTTACTTATTTGTAAAAAATTTCATTTTTAATCCTCGGGTTTATTATCTTTTTTATGTTCCCCCTGTTTTTGCATATTTTTTTCGCTGTAATCGAGTCTCTTTTTTACTCGTAATTTTGCATGTCGCCGATCGAGGTCCCTTTCTGTAGCAGGGACATTTCTAGCCGGTGTGGGTGAAAAACCGGGTAGGCGTGCTGGTAAAGGGGTAGATTCCTGAAAATTTTGGAGTTTTGCTCTATGAGCTGTCCTTTTTCGGAATTCTTCCCCGATTTCCAGGTGCATACTATCCTCCTCATTTGAGCGAATACCTGGAAAAAATTGTAGTTGGTCCCTAGTACCGTCACTTAGATAGGTTTTGTCCTGTGGATTCAGGACATAATCTTTTTCGAGGGTTTCTTGAAATTCTGGAGTACTTTGTAAAAGTTTTGTTTCGAGAACCTGTTCTTGGTCTCCCATTTTTTCCAAAGTATCCTCCAAGTCCCTTTCTGTTAATTCACCTACCGATTCATTTTGCGAATTTTGGTTTTCTATAACCGTGGTATCTTCATTAAATGATTGATCCTCGGGCACCTCTGGTAAAACTGATGGTGGTGCAACGGAAAGTGGGTTAACAGAAGGTGGTTGGATTGATCCAATCCCGCTATCTAGTGATGTATCTATTTGGCTTTGGGGGGCTACGGGGGGTTGCTCCCTGTATATATTTATTTGTTCGTTTCCAACCTCCCGTATTAGGTAATTTTTAGATAATTTTACTGGAACTTTTATTTGTGGGGTCATTACACGATTGTAACTTTTGTTACCGTCTAATATTTGTGATATGGCTGTGAAATGCCATATGTAAGTTTTATGCGTTCTGACCCCTAATTTAATAGTGTGTATTAATTCCGAGTCCCAATCTATCCCTTTTTGGAAACGGTCCGAGGGGACTATTTTATAGAAAATATTTCGGTCATTTTTGTCAAAATTTTTGTCAATAGTTATAATATCTCCCGTTTTTAGGGGAGATGTTCCTGGTAGACCGTATGTTAGGCCATTTTCAAAAGGTGTAATTATTAGGGGTCTCTATGTTTTTTTCCGAGTGCTTGTTTATCTTTGCTTTCTCTTGATTTTGCTCGGGCTAACTTTATTTTAGATATCAAACGCTCGATAGGGAGTAAAAACGGTTGGTTTTCAAGTTGTAGTGTAGAAAAAAATATCTCTGAAGGTGTCCAACCCTCAGCACCTCTTAGGTGATTATATTTTTTTGCAGCCTTTCGTGCTACGGATTCCCTATCGGCACCCGGTTCAGCCATAAATAGTTTTATATACTTATTTATCTTGCTGCACCTGCCGTCTAGTTCGGCTATAGAATTTTTGCTGGCACTGGTCTTAGGGTGCATATATAATGACACGCCTATTTTTTTTAGAGCCTCGTGGTCAGCCGCCCCCGCATGTGGTGACGCGCCGTCGCATCTAAATACCACTTCTGTGGTGTCTAGTAGACGTTCACAAAAATCGTCGCGTATTTGGCCACATAACTTTAAAAGTTTATTTGTGGTCATATTATCCCCTGGGATTACGTAAAGCTTTGAAAAACGGGAGATGCTTTCTGTGGCAAAAAGCCATCTCCATTTACCAGAGAAATTTTTATCTCCCTTTTTTGGAGGTTGGAAATGGTGTAATTCATCGATTAGCACCACCTCGCCTATTGCATTAGGTATTTTTATCTCCTTCATAGGCTTGAAAATTTTTGGGTCATTTTTGACCATCAAACATCCCTGACATGAGTTAACTTTTGCCGAAATAGCTAATTTTAAACCAACTATTTTAAAAAATCTTTCTGAGGCTAAAGTCAGTTGATTAATGCTTGTATGCCCTAAACTATTATGTGCTGCTTGTGCAATATCCCGTGCCCTTTTTTGTGGGAGATCTACAATATCTCTTTCAACGTCGGATACTTTATCCATTTTTTTAAGCATACTATGCCTTGGTCGTCCACAAAACGCGTACGGAACATTGTACTAAGTGCAGGAAATTTTTTGGGGCGTGCGGGGTCAATAACTACCCCACGTTGTTTTTCCAATATTAAAACTCTGGCTTGGCGGTATAAATTGTCCGCGCTTTGCCAGTCTCGTAAAAGGCCAAAATCTTGTCGTATTTGGGCAAGATTTTGGTCAATTTTGGAAAACGCCCTTAGGTGTATTTTTTCAGGGATTGTTTTAGTAAAACAAAACTTTAGCGGGTTAGCAGATGGGCCGTAGGCCCCTAATCGATTTTTTGGGCCGAAAGTAACTGAACCATCTGCCCTTCTAAATTCTGTGTTTTCAGATTCAAAATCTGAAATGTCGCCCTCGATGTCACAGAAGAAAGACAGCAGCTGGTTGAACGAAACTGTTTCTTGGAAATCAGGGTCCGCTCGTTCCAGCTGTGTATCGATTTCGGCTGATAGGTAAGCTACCTGATTAAAAAAATCTGCCGTATTTGGCTCAAGGTCGACCGCTTGGCAGACTGGGCAATTTCGGTCGCATTCTGATTGGCCCTTATTTTCTTGGAGAAAAGGTAAATGCCGTGACATAAAGTCAATTTCCGGTATATCTTTTCCTGCCACATGTATCATTCGGAAACTCTGTACGAGCATTTGCGCGAAAAGGGAATTTATTTTCAAATTTGTATCTGAAGGGATTCCCTCCCGTCGCATACGCTCGTACAGCATAACCGTAGACTTGCTATCGGTCCGAACAGTAACCCTATGGGCACTATTATTTATATGGGGTAGGAAATATAACATGGCGGCGCAGATGCCTTGCAATTCTATTATGCAGGATCCGGGGAGGGTTTTGTTCATTCCTACTGTTCGTTTTTTTGAAAAAAAACCGTTAAACAGTCTTTCTTTTTTGACTGGGTCAAATTGATATAACACAGCTCCGGTCCCTGCATAGCTTGTGTCGACGGATAAGATTAGGTCTAAATCATCCCGAATTGGACTTTTGGCCATAAGGTCATTTTGGACCTCAATGGCCTTTTTAAAATGTATTTTGGATTCTTCGCTCCAGATAACTCGGTCGCTACTACTCCCTACCGCTAGTTTTCTAATTGGGTCTAAGACCATAGCGGAGTAGGGGCAAAATTCCGATATAAAAGACATTAGTCCTATAGCCCCCCTTAAATTTTTAACCGTGACTATTCCCTCGGGAGTTAGTTTATTGAGGTTTTCAATAATGTGGGGTGAAGCGAAAACCCTACCATTTTCTATTCTACGCCCTAAAATGCTATATGACGTTCCCAAAGCCGTCATTTTCTTTCCGTTGATTCTTAAATCATGGAATTCAAGGGTGGCCAAAACTCCGGAAAAACTTTTTACAAGTTCCTCTCGGGTTTTTCCAAAAATAATGATATCATCCATGTACCTTCGTACATTATGGCGGTGTTTCCACAGAATTTGCTGTAAAAAACACCTTAATTGTGATGGTGATTGAATCCAACCCTGGGGCATTTTTGTATATTGGAATAGGCCGTAGTCCGGGTGTTGTACCACAAAGTACGGCCTTAAATGTGGGGCGAGCGAAAAGGAGTAAAAAGATTGGGTTAAGTCCAAAACTATAACGTAACCATCTTTTGTATAAGGTGTGACTGTCCGAATAACTTCCGGAATGTCATCAGCCTGACGTGCTTTATAAACAGTTGCGCCGTTTATATTAGTTGCGCAATTCGCCACAATTCTAACCGAGGAACTGTTTAAAACTATATTACCATCTTCGCCTTTTTTCCCCACGGCGAAAATTGGTAGTATATTTTTAACAATACTTTGGTTAGCTGGTTCTAGGACGCCTAAGGCTACTTCCAGATCCAGCTTAGCCCTGAGTGCATCCAAGGTTTGGGGATTCATAGATGCGTAGTAATTCCTACATGTATTTGTACAAAGCTCCCCATAAATTTCCCCATTTACTTGGAACTCCTCGTTTGGAACTGTGCCGATATCCATACGAAACACTTTTTTGTGTTTTTCCATTATGGATTTAAGTTCCTCTTCTAAACCTTCGTCCCCTTTACGATTTAATTTTTTAAATGACCCCTCGGGGTCGAATTTTGCCTTATCAAGCGAATATGTCGCGCGCGCATTTGCGAGAAAAAATTCCATTTTCCTCTGCCATAGCGGCTTTGATTCTGGGTGCGAAACTACTAAAACCTCTTTGGTATTTACCGTTGGGTTTTGAGTATTTTTTATTTCAAACCATCTTGGAAAAACTTCGGATGCTTTTTGACCTTTATTGTTTTTAGAAAAAATACGATCAAAATCGTCATGGTCGATAATTTCTCCCTGTTCTGAATGGTTTGACCAGTTTTCTTCAGAATTTGTCGATTTTTCAATCGTTATACGGTTTTTAAAACCGGTTTTTGCATCACAGGTAATTATCCAGTCTCTAACTGTTTTAATCATTTTGTATCGGTTACTAATTTCCTTGAAATCTCCGTTTTTAACCTCTATTTTACCGGTACCTTCCGGTTTTTTAAAAACCGGGGGGTTCGTTTTTGACCATACATTGTATCCTAAAACGTCCATTTTGGTAAATAACGGCACGTTTTGACCGTTTAGGCGTAATGTTGTTTTTTTATTTTTTATTTTGTACTCTATTTCATTTACCGCTAAGTCGCTATTTCCAATTAAAATTTGGTCGGAATTTGCGCTTTTATTAGTGAAAACTATAGCGTCGACAAATTTTAATTTGAAATTTTCAAATTTTAGGGTAAAAGAAACGGGTTTATCATATAAAATAATTGAACCTCCTGTGCAAGAAATTGCTTTTTTAGGTACCCTATTTGGGTTTCCCCATGTTAGGGCTGATGCCGGTATTTTTTTGATTAAATCAAAATGTATAAGGCTGGTATCAGCTCCTGTATCGACCACTGCAATTACTGGTATACCTGCGATATTTGCTAAAATTCTGGGACTACAATTTTCACGTTTTTCGAAAACTTTATTGTAAAAAGTGATCTCCTTGTATTTATACAAAGCGGAAACAGAATTAAAATTAATTTTTTCAGCTTGTATCGTTCTTTCTTTGCTACTGGTCCCATTCTGAAAAGGTAAATTAATTTCTGATGTATTAATTTTTATGGCGGACTCACCTTGATACCCCTGGGTTCTTTGGTCAAAATCTGCATTTCCATAGTGACCTTGGGGATCTTCCTCATGATGCTCTGGGTTTGTATCAGCGTTTCTATACCCCCCTCGAGCCATAGGTCTTATACCTTGCTTATATGGACCGTTTCCATAACCGCGAGACCGACCCCTGCCTCCGGAGCGCCCCCCACGTGGTTGACCGCGTGGTTGACCACGTGGTTGACCACGCGGTTGGCGTGGCGGAGGTCGAGATCGGTTTCCCCCTCTTCTATCCAAAGCGTTTCTAATTTTAGACCGTCTTTGTTGGAAACGGGGCTCATTTTTTCTCGAAAATGCCGCCAAGTAGGCACATTCGGCCTCTAAGACTTCGAAATCATCGCATTCGAGATTTGCGAAATTAAACGTAAAACTATCATCTGACTCATTTAATGGGTCAGTTGATGCAGAATTTATACGTGTAATTCCATTGTTCTTACTTGCCGGCATTTGGCGGTTATGTTGCCTCATATTTGTTGCTATGAGGTCATTATATCGTTTTACGACGTTTTCAGGACTTTCTAAGAAAGCCTGGCGATATTCGTCACGGTCAAAAGCTAAAGTGGCCCCTTTTTGCTTATCTAGTAGGTCATAAACAAAAGTTTTATGACCTAAAACGTCGTTTACGTCAAGCTCACATACTTCTTTTGAAAGATGTGTGGCCAATTTATTCAAAATTTTTGAAAATTCGTTATTAGACAAATTTAAAATTGTGAACATAATGGCCGTGTGATTCCAAAGGGGGGTATATTCCTCTGTCCCTTTATAGGTCCTTTTGAGGTGCTGACTCTCTGATAAGTATGTCACTTTATCATACGTTCGAAAATGTTCTTCGAGTTCTTCGGCTATAGCTAAAACCAAACTGTCTGTTTTACAGTTGTTGATTTTACCTACGTCCGAAAAAATTCCTTTAAGTTGTAAAAGACAAGGTTTAGAACGCTTGGTTTTTACAACTTGTCCTATGAGAACATTTTTAAAGGCCGACCAGCTAGGGTAACCTCCCCTAAAAAAGGTTTGGGACCATGGTTTTGGTAGTAAGTCAAGAATTAGCTCAAAACCATGTTTAATACAGGCCCTTAATTTTTCCGTGACCTCAGGGTCAAAAAGTTTTGTTAAATTTTCGACTTTTGCCCCTTTATTTGGGCCACAAAAATATTGAATAATTCGTTTTTCAATATCGCCTGCTGCGACATCTGTTATGGCATATTCATATTTGGGCACCTGTAATGTGTCCATTGTTACCCGCATAGTCAGATTTTCCAAATCGGTATCTAAAAAACGACCTTTATTGATCCAGTCATGCATCATAGCTGAGCTTTCCGGGATACCCCATGTACTATCGGGTTCCTCGAAAAGTGATAGATCACGTGATCGGTCTATGCGCCAAGTCCAACTGACTTGTGAAAAATCAAAACCGTAAGTTTTGCATTGTTTTTCAGTCCATAAGTTTGTAGCTCGGGCAACCCCCGAAAGCCACTGTCTTATGTATCCGTCCGACTGGGCGGAGTTGCAAATTGCTAAATCTATAGGCCATAGCGTCTGCTTACTGGCCAAAAAAGTTGCTGTCCCAGGGCCCGTTTTCATCGGTAGCACCTGGTCCAGGCGAATTTTTTCTGCTCCATAACTGGAACCCGCCATCACCGGGTTAAGTTTTTGTTTTTTTATAACAAAAAGCGTGTTCCGTGTAAAAAATGGAGTAAAATAGAAAAGTGTTCTTTTTTGAAAAAAGAGATACTTATTTTTCTGCTGCTTTTTCAAAAAGTCTTATGCTAAAAAATAAATTGATTTTTGAAAAGATAATAAAATTATTTTTCAAAAATAAATCTTTACGCTATCAGTTTTGTTTTGGACAAAATGCGCTGTTTTTATTTTATAAAAATCAGCCTGATATCGGTTTTTGTAAAAAACTTCAAAAAGGAGTTGCTTGGTTTTTAAAACTAAGCAAAAATAAACTTGAACTGGCCGAACTGATTCTTCAGGAAGCGTTAGTTCTACTGTATAAAATACAGAACTTCAGACTCCACGTCCGTAGAGTGAGTTCGCCAGCTTATTCTGTTAGTCCGCCAGGGCTGCCCGGGAGACTAACAGCAAGTTTATATGTGTTTAGGCAAGGCTCTGAATTGAAGGTGCGATTCTAGAGCTAAATTAAATCTTTAGGCTAAGCCGGTAGAGAGAATTAATTTCTTGCTGAAAATAATCTGAGACGAGACGGCTGTTTTGAGATGAGTCCCTGGTCGTCTGAGGCAGACAAAAGCACAGAACCCACTGTAGGGGTGTACTTTGGTCTGTTTCAGAAAGTGGGCCGTTGTGACCAGGCGGCTTATTTCAAAACAGAAACCGTTGGGAGCTGAGCGCTCAGTTTAGAGTTCCCGATATATTTATTTCTAAAATAAATTGAATAGCGGAAACGGGCAGACAGATAAAATACTAATTAATAATTAAATTACTAATTAGTGTCCGGCTGCTTGGCAGAGAGATGGAGATCCGGCAATCGACCCAAATATCCAGTTCCGGCGGTGAGGTGCTAGGCAGTACACCGGAAGTCCAGTTCCGGTAATTGGGCAAAAGCAGGAAGTCGGAAGCGAGCGGAGTCTTCGTATTTTTCTCTGAAGGTAATTTAAAATAACCCTAAAATAATATTATTTATTTGTTTTCGAAATTTAATTTCTAAAACAAACCGGTGGTCTTTTCTATTTTCGTAATTTCATTTAATGAATCGAAAATAGGAAAGCACCCCGATTAAAGCGTAGGTGTCCCGGTGGCGACACTTTACTAACTTCATAATATGATTCACTTTTATTTTATGATTTTATAAAAGTGAGTCATATATGACGATGTACCCCCCAAAAAGGTGCAAAATGATAATTTTGCACTAACGGTAAGTATAGTTACCGGTACACCTATTGCGGCTACTTTTAGTGATAATTTGTAGCCGTATCTAATACCGCTTCATTTTACTACTGTAGAATAACAGTATAGTATTTCAAGTTTGTTTTGGTGTTGACGCACCTGTAACATGATATAAAAATAAAATTTTATTTTTGTTAATTTTCCGAAAGAAAATAAAATGCCTCGATTATGCTGTTACTGAGAGAAAATTTTATTGTATTTTTAGAGAAAATTTCAATTGGATTTAAAATCCATTTTAATATAATGTTTTTGAAAATTTTTGAAAAAAAATGATAAATTTTCCTCGAATTTTATTGAAACGATTTTTTATTTAAAAAATTAAAATCTTACATATTCAGGATCGGTACCGTTTTTGTCCTTGTTGCATCTCCATGCGGTCTCTTGGAGACAGATGCTGCGGCTGGTCGAATCTCCGGTAAGCCTCGAAATCCCCGGTTTGCCGGTCGAAATTTCTGTTGTCGAACTTTCGAGGGCTTCGACTATAATTCGGAGGTAGAAACTCCAAAGATGGCGGCGAGCGTTGGTAAGTGCTCTTTTGGGGTGTCATTTTGTGGTACGGGTCATTTTCGTCTTTTTGCCACAAAAGGCCCTCCGCGCGGGTTAATGATTTAACCAAAGTGTCGGTTGTAAAAACCTCAGACTTATGAGTCTGAGTTGGGTCTGCACAGTGGCTTTCTTCAACCGCACTTAATAAATTTTATATAAAATTTTTAAAATTTATTCATGGAAAAGATTTTTAATTGGCCCATTGTTTTATATTTAAACATGTGATTTGCACCTTGTGACAGTTTTGGTTTCCGGTTTATTAAGTTTTTTTATTTTGATAAATTAATTATCATAACCAGGAGTGAAATATCGTGAAAATTTTCTGGTTATATATAAACTCCGGTTTTTTGCACAATTTTTAAATTGAATTTTTAGAAAAAATTTAGAATAAAGTGAATTAATGTTTGTATCTATGGAGAGAAATGAAATTAAATTACGGTAAAAATTTTTAATTATTTGAAAAAAGAAATGTATACTTATTTAAAATGTATTTATAATTGAGAAAAATTTAATTTTTCGTGATAAAAACTGAAAAAAAAATTAAATTAAATTTAATTTTTTCATAAAAACTTTATATATTGTATATATTTTGAAAATTAGATTTTCTTAATAATTTGGGAAAGTAAATCTGATTTATTTTTTTTATAAATAAAGCTTGTTTAAAACAATGCCACTTTAAAATTTGAAAGTCAAACTTTTCTAGTAATTGTTAAAAAAAATTTTTACAAAAATAAATAAATTGTACAAAAATAAATTTAATATCGTTTTTTAGATATGCCGAGGGGTCTGTGTGCAATATCACTTACGAGGGCTGGAATCTGGAACAGTTAGCCTGGATCCGGTAAGAAAAAATTTTGATTGTTTTATATTTAAAAAATAAAATTTTTATTACCGATAATCGACGATTTTCAAAAAACTCAACCATTTTGGGTTTTCACAGGCCACCGGTACTTTATCCTCGGTCAATTTAAAACTTCGGGTTGTGCCGTCACTTAGAAGGACAGTGACTAGCCCTTCGTTTAAATCTTTGGCGGTCATCGGTGATCTTGTCGATCGTTCCATTTTACGACATGCGTCGATAATTTTTTCTAAAGCCTTCGGGTCTGGTACAAAACCCTTGGTGAATTCATCTTGTTCATCCAGGGTTGAAATTTCGCGCGGCCATGTGGCTTTTGCGATTTCCTTACTTTTTAGACTTGTAAGGACGTCTTTGGTCTGCATCCAATTTCCTTGTTTCAGGATTTGTTGCAGGGTAGGGGCTGATCGCATTTGTAAAGTCAAAGTATAAATACTTGACATTGGATACGATCGGCACTAAAATTTTGTAAAATTTTATTTTTAATTTTTCAAAAAAATCTCAAAAAAATCGGCAAAAATTATATTTTTTTTATTTTATTTAAAAAATTTTTATTAATTTTAATTTTCAGTGCCCGTTTTGCTGATGTCACGTATGAGAGATACCGGATTTTGATGACTCCAGAAAGATTTTCATGGTTTCAACAGGAATTTGCGAAACGCGACTTCGTCATACGAATATTATCAAATGGAAAGATAATCGATTATCTACACCAGTGCAAAATGGTCGACGGTCAACTCGAGCCTCAGGTAATTTATTTGATTTCAAAATGATGTATAAAAGACTCAATTTTTTATCTTACTTTAAAAAAATTTAATTTATTTAGTTTTATATCCTTTAAAAATATTGATTTGATCAATAATTTGTTTAACAAATTTTTATTTTTATTAAACCCATCGTTTTTAAAATAGATGGTGCTCAATTTGATTGAGAAAAATTAATTTTTCATTTAAATTATTGATTTAATCAACAAATTTCGAAAAAAAGGTACATTTAAAATGTAATTTATTTAAAAAATAAAGTAAAATTAATTTTTGTAAGAACTCACAATTACTTCAGCCCACCACTTGTTGGTGGTGGGTTGTGATTTCATGATTTCAATCACGATGCAAAGCATCAAATATGACTTTGTGTCCCCATATGGCGAACAAAGGTGGTTTTCGACCCCATACTGGTTAAGTTCCGCGCACCTTACTGATAAGTACTTGGTATAGCTATAAGCAGGTGTAGCAAAACCGCCATCTTTGGATGGCCCAGAGTCCCCCAAATTATATAAAAATCGGGCAGGTGCCATCTCTTTTGACATTAGTGCGTTTCTGCACTTTCGTTGACGTGTTTTCGTATTTTCAACGAAATTAATGTCATCGGGGATAACCTGACCGGTTTCTAGAACTACTTTTTTGGGGCGTCCGCGCGCATTTTCTACTAGTTCTTGGTTAAATTCAAAACCTCCTGAATCGTATCTGGGCGCGACGTCAAACATATTTGAGAAAAGTCGTAACTTTTCTTTGTTTATTTTTGGCGGTTCGATTACCGGTGGGCTGTCCCGTGTGAACTCCGGGTCAGGCCGTCGGTAATTTGGCCGTTCATAAACACTATTGTTTGTCGTTACAGGCTCTTGGTCATATGAAATTTGGCGGTTATATGTCGGCTGTACTGGTTTTGGGGCCTCTTGGGCAAAATTTGTTACCGGTACAGCTGTGCCTGGTCGTGGGTAGTACTGGTCCGTTTGCTCAAAAGGTGTGTACTGGTGCGGGTTTGACCAGTCTGGTTCCTGAACCGGCAAGTTTGATGCATTTGCGGACCATTTTTCGATGTCGATACCGGTATTTGCCGGTATTATCACTTGGCTGATTTCGCTAGTTTCCAGAGTGATTTGAGCCTGGTCATTAGTTGTGACATCGACGTCCATTTCTACCTCATTTTCCAAATGCACCTGATTCAGTGTATTTGCGATACCACCGGTAGTTCTATTTGTGCTACCGGATATTGTAGATTGGGTGTCGCCTAAATCACCAATCTCATTTTCTCGTCGCATCAAATATGCTTCGAGTTCCTCATCATTTAAGTCGTTAACCCTAGGGTCAGATAACGCCAATGATTTGTCAGACATTCTAGAAAAATTTTTAAAAATTAAAATAATTTTTGTCGTTATCGGAAATTTTATTTGCAATAAGAACAGAAAAAAAATTTTGGCGCGAGATGATTCTAGGGAGGTCCTGGTATCATTCGCAACAAGAATAAATATATCTAATATATTTTTTATTTATAAAAAACTTTTAGAATTCCGTTGGTCGGTATAAAGTGGTACAAACACGGATGTTTGGCCTTTTACCCGTTGACTCCGATTGCTGGTTCGATTTAAACTGGCAAATTCCTGCGGATTTCAAAATTTCAAAATTTCGAGGGTTTTTGGCGCATTGTGTGGCCCGTACCAAATTGAATGTAGGACTAGAATTTTCCACTAGGGTGGCTCGCATCGAAACCGGGGAAGATAAAGGGGATTTTATTGGCCTTCTGCCGCTGTTTTCTCAATTTCTGGAATGGCCAGAAGACCTTAAAGATGATTTCCCCTTAAATCAGTCTTTTTTGACTGCCAAAAAGACCGTTTTGGTTCCAGTCTCATTTATTTTGCCGTGGTTAGTGAGATCTGGTGATAATATCTTTTCCGGTATTACTGGTGAAGAACTAGATGCCGAGTTGACTCGTGAATTAAATGTCCCCGATGCCCTTGTGGATTCTTCGTTGGTTGACCTTGCCCCATATATTGTGGAAATTTTCGGTGAGATCACCACTCATACATCCCTTGGGCTAGTATCCCAATTTATTCACTTTTTTATGGGGCTTGTCGTCTCTCAAAAACGAAAATCGATTCAGGAAAATTGTTTTTAAGATTTTAACTCTTTGCGTATTGTTTTATTTCAATTTAATTGAAATAATTAATTTATTCTTTATTTTACATAAATTTTAACTTATATTTTTTATATAAAAAATGGTTTTTATTTTTTTTTAAAAAATTCCAAAAAAAAAATCTTTTTTGTGAAAAAGTTTTAGTTTAACTATAATTTTTTTATTTTTTTATTTTATAGGATTATTTAAAATAATCATTTCGAGATTTTACCGGAAAAAAATGTGAAAAAATATTAATTTTTAAAATAATTTATGCTTAGAGCATGTGTTTTTATTTAAAAAATTTTATTATTTTTTTTTTAAAAAAAAATTTATTTTATTATAAAGGCTTTAAAAGTTTTTAAAATAGAAATAAAAGTTGCTTTGAGCAAATGATTTTTTATAAAAAAGTTTTTAAAATTTGTTTCCAAAAATCATTTTTGAAATGTTTTTGTGAAAAAATATGTTTGTTATAAAGTTATGTAAATATGGGGTCTCTGGAAGTTTCTTCATTTTTAGGTGGCCCGCTTACAGAAATTTCCAAGGACTACCCTAAAATATAATTTTGTAATACCGATTTGATCGGTTTTTTGAAAAAAAAAAAAAATATATAAATTTTTAAAAATTATTTTTGGAAATAATATTTTCTAAACTTATATTTTCGATTTTTTNATAGAAATAAAAGTTGCTTTGAGCAAATGATTTTTTATAAAAAAGTTTTTAAAATTTGTTTCCAAAAATCATTTTTGAAATGTTTTTGTGAAAAAATATGTTTGTTATAAAGTTATGTAAATATGGGGTCTCTGTAAGTTTCTTCATTTTTAGGTGGCCCGCTTGCAGAAATTTCCAAGGACTACCCTAAAATATAATTTTGTAATACCGATTTGATCGGTTTTTTGAAAAAAAAAAAAAATATATAAATTTTTAAAAATTATTTTTGGAAATAATATTTTCTAAACTTATATTTTCGATTTTTTTGTTTATTTTTATTGAAAACAAAACATTTTAGGACTTATTATCTCTTTCCCCTTTCATGCCAGGTGGCCTACCATGTTGGAACTTTAGAAGTCGGCGGATTTTGACCGAGAATGTTTATTGTGGTCATGTTTTTGCCGCGATTGATGATGGGCCTGGGGGAAATGCTACGCAAAACCAAGAATTCAATGCACCACCAGAAATTTTCTGTCCAACCTGTCAGTTTTCTGTCGAAAATGTAAACTGGTAAGAGAGTTTCCGGTATTTTGTCATGGTTTTTTCATAATCATTTTTTTGAAAAAATTAAAACTTTCGGATTTTTTTAAAATTAATTATTATTTTAAAATAGCCAAGGACAACATGCAATTTTGGCTGTGAAAATGGTTCTAGCGCGGGGCATGGACATTTTGGCGTACAAAAAATTTCCGGAAGATGACGGTATAATGGCTGATCTTCGCTGGAAAAAAAGAATGCCGGTTCGCGATGATTTGCGTTTGGTGACGCTGGAATATTCCGATTCCGAGAAACTTTTGGACGCCGAGCGGGATATTTTGGCATTAGTAAAAGGGCTGAACCGACTGTTCAACCTGTCTGGTGCGATTCCCCCGTTTGTGGTAGCTACTGCTGTTGAAGGTGAATTTTTAATGAATTTTTTATTATTTTTTCTTAAAAAACTTTAGCTCAGAAAATTAAAATATTTTTTACTTTTTCTTTAAAATTTCCAGTCTCGATACGTAGGGAGGGATTTACTGGGCATAGTGGCATATGATCTGATAAGATCCGTGTCGCTGGTTGTTTGGAATGGTGAGGTTCCCATTTCCTGCAAAATATTTGACGCTATTGAAAAAGGTCCTAAATCGTGATTAATAGAATTTATTTTTGATTTCATAAATTTTTGATAAAAAATTTCGTATGGCTCATTTTTTGTCCATATGTATACCTCGCCTCCTACTTTATGTTGAAGTGGAAAACACCCGTTACATATTTTTAGGCCGAAATCTTCGGTCATTCTAGCTGTTAGGTGCGCGACCTCTAAACGTGTTTTTAGTAAGACGCCGAAAAAGGACCGAATCTTTGGGTCCTGTGTAGCTGGGGTTTTAAACTCCGACATAATTGCGTGGTAGGATATGAAGGTATAGGTAAAATCGTCCTGCGATCGGACTACTAAATCCCTAAATTCAAAATTAGGTTTTTGGTCCGGGAGCATCTCCTTGTAGTAACTTTTGATCAAGTTTTTTGATATTGCACTTGCGGCCCTTAAAGGGCCGTTTTCGTGGGCTTTGCCCATGTTTTCACTGGTCCTGTTACTACTAGCTCCTGCTGAAAAGGTGCCGTTTTGGTCCGTTTCTAAAATGCCAAATTCATAAAATTTACCGGTACATTCAGCTAGTAATTTTTCTCGGTATGTCAAAATTATAAAAGTTAGACTTTTATAGAGAATTGTTTTTACTCGATGCGAAACCTGTTCTTTTAAAGATAGTTTGGTAATTGCATCGGTTAAATCCAATTCTCCTTGTAAAAATATTCTATGAAAGGATTTTGTGATTTCCTCCACTGCCCTGTTATTTATTTCTGGGTTGAAATCCGTTGAAATCGAACCGTCAGAATCGGTAAAATCTGACCCGTCGGTTGTCTCTCTGATGTTTGATCGTTCTTTTTCAAGTAAATCTCTGACTCCAGTTAATGTTAATTCTAATTTTACGGCAAAATCGTCAGAGATCTGACTGATTAATCTATTAGTTTTACGGGCATAGATAATTTCTGTTATGTTTAACAGTAGAAAAATTAAACCCGTAAAAAATACTAACATGGATATTACCTTGAGGTCTTCCAAAAAAATCTCATATAGACGTTTTTCTCCAAAAACGTGGTAATATCCCTGGAATATAATTCCTAACCATGATACATTTTGCCATAAAATTTGATTTCTCAAAAAATTAAACATTTTTGTTTTTTTATTTTTCTGAAATGATAAAAACGAAAATTGAAAATCTTTCCTTATTTTTGAAAGTAGGTTGTTGTCTTGCGCCCCTTAATTGTACCCATCCCGTTTTTGTTAAAACAAAAAATTTCAAAAACAGTATGTTTTTTGTTTCACCAAATGTCTGTGAGATAAATTTGAGTATATTTTGGAAAAATCAAGAAAAAATATGAAAAAATAAATATTTATATTTATATAATTATTTATATAAATTTAATTTCAGGCAAGACTATATGTCTCAAATTGTCTGCTGGGTATCGTGATATGGCCTGTCTTTCTCATTTACTGGACGTGCTTGCTGCTGGTACGTCCTGTTACCGGTCCCTTCCCGTTGTTACAGGGGCCGAGTGGAGAATGGGGATGTATAAGCATAGTAAAATGCTTTTCGACTTACTATTCGATCTTGTAAGTCCCATCCCTTCCGCTGATTATAATGGAGAATTTGGCCTATATCACCTTCTAGACCTGGCCTGCCAAACGGTTTTGTACCGAGTGTCTAAAGTTAATTATGACGTCGTCTTTTCCATGCCCCTGATTTTTCTTTCTCGTAAGTTTATAGAAAAAAATTTTATCAAAAACATATTTTTCTGAAAAATTATAATATTTTTTGAAAAAAAATTGTTTTTAAATTTGGAACATGAATTTTTTAAAATTTTGGAAATAAATTGCTAGGGTCGGGATTTGAACCCGAGTCTAACCAAAAAATGGCTTGCTTTAGCCGCTAAGCTACCCCAGTTGATCAATTTTTAGGTCCATCATTTTTTTAAAAACATTTTCAGAAGTCAAAATTTCATTGTTTTTACATCAAAAAAATTTCTAGACAAAAAATAATTTGTCAATTGTTTTGCTTTAAAAAACTCATAATTATTTTTGCAGGTCACTACCTTCCTGTCAATGGGGTCGATTTGATGCTTGGTCGTTTAAAGGCCGCTGCTGCAATAGATTCTTTTTACGAAAGTTCTACTGATCGTCACGAATTTAAAGTATCTACCTTTATATAACTTCGCAAACATTTTTCTATGGTGATAAAGCAACAAAAGTCTCAATCATAAAGTTTAAATTTTCATTCCGGTCTGAAAACTTTTCTTTATTGTCAAAAGTTGTCCCTATTTTTCTGTTTTTTTTTTGAACAAAACCGGTTTCGTAAAAAATTTTAGAGTTTATAGGGACAGGAAATTTATTTGTTTTTCTTAGGTTTTTGTAAAAATAGATTCTTTTTGAGATCCTGTCTTTTCAATAAAAGGGTCCTGGATACAAAAAGGGTAGTGGACTGTAGTTTTTTAGAGAGGGGTCCGGACTCTGCCCTGAGTCTTTTTAAAATTTTAAGTTCACTGTTGTTTTCACATAAAACCTATGATTTTGCAAATAAAACTTGGGTAGTTTATCCTTTTTTCTTTGTTTGCCTTTTTATAAAAATAAATTATGGTTGAAAAAACACCTTCTTTTTATAAAAAGGCAAAAAGGTGTGAAATCACTTTGTATAAACTGTTTTTCGTGATTGCTTGTTTTTTTCTTGTTTGTACAGATTTAACTACACTATTTTTGTGGAATTTTCCTAGCTATGTGTTTTTGCAAAATATTGTCTCGCTGCCAACGGGCTGCCCGTCGATAAATTTGAGCGTAGGTGGCTCTGTAAAGCGTATTGTACTTTTATCTAGAATACTGCCTATAAGCTGTTTGTAATTTCTGCCCATAATGTGCTCATGGAAAATAAATCTCAAAGTATCAAAAATAAAATCACGTGACTTTGTCTATTTAAAAACGGGGATATTTGGTTTTTTGAATCAAAGAGTGAAATTTTGTATTTGTGAATTCGGTAAGTTTTTCATTGGGTTGTTGAAAAAAAATTAAATTAATTTGGAAAAAATTTTTAGCTTTTAATCATGAGGCTTTTTGGAGATCAGCACGTTTTGGATCGTTTCCAGGTTAATAAACCCCTTTGCTCCTTGGCTGATCAGGCCATAGTAGCCGGTCGGGATTTATTGGGATCTCAGGTAGCAGGGCCCCAGTTGAAGCTTATTGGTCATATTGATGAGATAATTTACATTAAGGAATCTTATGTAAATTTGTCTCACTTTTTGGAAGTGTATCATATGACCAACAAACTTCATCTGGGCTCGTGTGCTCGATTTCCCCGTTTACCTTTGGCCGGTCTATGGTCCGCTAAAAAGGATATTATGAAAACATTGGTAGCCGGGATACAGCGTCTTTTGCTTTATTTGCGCGATTTTCATAATGTACCTGTCGCATCTTTATTAGATGAGATCCGAGTATATCATCCAGTTTCTGTCGATCCTGGTTTCGCGTTAGACAGAACCCAAAGAAATGCATTGGGAGTTAATTGTTACCGTCAAGCTCAGGTAATAATTTTAATGATTTTTGTCCGATTTTCCAAAAAAAATTTTGGGTTTTTTATTTTTTTTTTAAATTTGCTCCCCTCGTTTCATTTTACCAAAAAATTTAGTATAACTTTTTGTTTTAAGCGACGTGGTCGCGGTGGTCGAGGTCGAGCTCGAGGTCGAGGAGCATATCGTATGGTTTCTAACCCCCGTGGTAACGATCACAACCGTGCCAACGAAGTGGACTATCAAAACCGTCTTCCAAAACCGATGCCTCAAATGAAACGGCCCAAGATTCCTTCTACTGACCCTGCGGTTGCTCGACAAAAAATGCAGATGATATCGGCCGAGTTAAAGGCCATTGTAGATGATTGGCAGGTACTTTGTACCTTGGAAGGTAATTTTGTGCGTTTAAAACATTTTGGAAAATTTAATGAAAAAAAATTTTGATGAAAAAAAAATTTTTTTAAAAAATTTATTTTTGTGTTTAATTTCACAAAAAATTTTAAATCTTTCACCGGTAAATTGTCCACAAATATTCATTCAATTTTATGCATGAATAAAATTTTTAAATTTATTTCCGGTTTTTGAGAATAATCAATTTTAAAAATGGAAAAAAATTTTGTAAAAAAGTTTTTATTCGAATGTTTTTAGTTTTTTGAAAAAGAAGTGGAGGGTTTTAACTAAAAATTATTGTTGGTTTAAGTTTTAACTTTAAACCTAATTTTTAGATGACAGCGCGCTGGAACGAGAGCTTCTCGAGGGTGTCTCAACGGATGAGGGACGTACTGACGTCATCGATTTTCCGCATGGACCTAGTCCCATTCGCAACGCAAGTGAAACTGTAGGTGTCCCAGATCTGTCCTGTAAGGTTGCAAGGGATTTCCGACATGACCCAGAATCTGGGGCTTGTTTTGTGGCCAGTTTTGAGGAAGACGAGATCTTAGATCCTTGTCCTTCTGGTACCTCGGTTTTTCAAAAACCTGGTCCCTCCGGGTCAAACCTAGTCAACCCTGGTACACAAAACAGTGTTTCACCGT
>SCLH01063191.1:16347-28776 GCA_004367855.1 Oikopleura vanhoeffeni
GGCAAAATGAAAAAGTTCCGAAACCAACTTCGTCTGCATCGCCCACAATAAGTACCACCAAATTGAAGCTGAGATTTCACTGATTCAAAAAGTTGCCTTACAGCATTCAAAATTTTAACCAATCGCTCCCAAATTCATAATTAGGTAACATTTTGCTAAAATATTGAAATTTCTAGAATTCGATAAGACATTCCGATATATAATGTCATGGCATTCGTTCGGGTGGGTTCATATTTCTAGCAATAAAAAATGTTTCATTCATGGTGGAATACGGGTTTTTATGCGGGTTAAAGCAAAAAACATATTGTCGACATTTTAAAATTCTCAGAATTTGTTCTAGATTGTTTTGAAACAAAATAATTTGGCCACCATGAGATTTCCTTGAGGTCAAATCTTTATCCACTAACCTGATATTAACCTGTATCATAAACATTAATTCTTAAAGGGGCTAAAAAAAACCGACACCTACCCTTTAAACTTAATATTTTTGTTTTTAATTAAATTTTAATTTTTTTGAAATCAATTATTGAGTTTTGAAAATTCTTTATTACAAAAAATGTTTTTCTTGAGAAAAATTGTTCAGTTTTTAATTCAATTTAATTTCGAATCAAAATTTATTTCATGAAATTTTCATTTCTGAATTAAATTTTGATTTTCGTGAAAATTTTTTGGTCGGATTTTTTTTCTCGCAAAATTTCGAAATGTGAAATCAGAACATTTTTCATAGCACCGCACTTAGCGGCACCAAGGAACGACCTTTTCCAAGCCATTCAATCCACGATATTGCCTTGACAAATAAAATTAGTTTACAATAGGCAACACTAGAGAGTTTTGAATAGGGACAGATTGCTTTAGCAGGACAATATGGGAAAATTTTCTAAATAACACACTATTTTGATGAAAAATGGAACACCTTTTAAAAATCATAATTTTTCCCAAAAAATATGAAGATTTTTTCTTCTCATTACCCATATTTTTACGAAAAATAAGTGTTTTATATATATTTTTTAAAATATACCCTTTTGATATTTTTCCCAAATCAAAAGCGTAGGTTTTGGCCATATTTTCCCCAAATTGTCCTTATAGAGGGTGTCCCTATATACAGAAATCACAGTAACCAGGTAAGAATTTTTTCAAGTCCGCTGGTCTTCTGACCTAAAAGATGAACAAACTGTTATTTGACTCCTTGAGAGGTGTAAAATTACAAAAAAATTCTACCAAAAGTTTTGGCACAAAAAATTGTACAAGATGCCGAAAAATTGGCTTCGATGGATGTGCGGTGTTCTCAGAACCGACTTTTTAAAAATTTCACCGGTCAATTTACGGTATAACATCCGGAAACATTTTGATCTTGGAGTTAACCCTTGGCTTTTGGAGGCATAAATCCGTCTATTACACTTGTATTACACTGTATCTAAGATACAGTATCTGGTACTGTTAAAAAAAGGCATCGGGGCAAAGGGTAGGGTGAGCTAAAAAAAAGCTACCATAAGGGGGTTCTATAGGCCAGCCAGACTTTTTTTGAGGCTCATAACTTTTTATTTCTACATAATAATACCATAAAAAACTCTGGGATGATAGTTCATAATCACGTGAACAACTTTTGCTAAAAATTTTCAAGATCGAATTTACAACCAACCGGTAAATGAGGTTAACCGGGTGCAATAATTTTTTTCTAAAGCTTATATTTTTTTCGTCCTATTTCAGAAAATATTCATACTCACCATGAAGTTGTGGAAAATAGCATAGCAGATAAAAATAACTGCACGCGTTTTTTCAATTGCATCCTCAAAATGTTCTCGATTATGCCAAAAAGGCCCATTTTTTGCTATTTTTTTTTTCTACAAGTTATTTACAAAACTATTTTTACATGTATCACAGATTATCCTGACAATTTGGAAGAAAACGACTGCGCTCGAATTTTCAATGTCAGTTTTTAGGAGGACAATTTGAAAATATTTTTTTAATCTCAATGTTATCCTATTGCGTTTTGAATGGCATCAAACGAATCGTAAGCATCATTTTTCTGGAATTGACATTATAAACTATGTTCGAAATATCTATAGTTCTAGCGCTAGAGATCAAAACATTTTTGTCATTTTGCAATACTTAAAAAAATTTCAGAAAAAAATTTTCCAATTTTTAATTTCTCTAATTATAATATCAGTCAACAAGCCACGCAGAATTCAAAAATGAAAGATAAAGTCTCTACCTATGCTAGATCCGAAGATAAAGCCCACCTATAAAACCCCCTTAAGGGGGTGGTCAACGCAAAATTAGCAAAAAACGAAGTTTTGAAGTCTGTTTCACGCCGGGTGTATAAAACGTGTAGCCTCCCGGCTGGCCCTTCATGTTTATGGCCAAATTTTTTTCAAACCAAATAATAGATATCTGATTTAATCAACTTAATTTTTTTCTCAATCTTCGTAACGTTCCGTCTATGAAATGTTTAATAAAGTGTAGCCTGCCGTGTGGGCCCTGCGGGGGCTGTTAAACATTTTTAAAGTCGAAATAATTTGAAGAAAAAAGAATTGAATGATTAATTTTTGTGAATAGTATTGCCTCCCGGCGGCTTCTGCCGGGGGCTTCTTCTTCCGTCCCTTCTAATTTTTGTTGCCCAATTTGAAATTTCTTCATTTTGAATAATATTTTAGAAAAGTAATTGACCTCCCGGGCTGCTGACCTGTTTAATTTGATAAACAATATTATGTGAACACTTTGGCATTGCCAAAAATATAATTTAAATAGTCTTTATTGCCAAATGAGACTCCCTCCGTTGTCGGCCAATGAATATCGCCGATCCAAGCACGCTCAGAAATTCTGACGATGGAAACACCCTTTAAAAACCAGAAAAAATTTGGTCAGTTATAGCTCATAATTCTGGGTTATCCCCTGAATATTTTTCGTTGGTCGTTTTCAATTTTTCACCTAAACTTTTTCAAGTATTAGCCTAAAATGAAAAAAATATCTATCGACTGAAACCCCCTTAAAACTACTCATATTTTGGGCAGGCATTCTAACCTGAATTAAGCTTTTTGAAACCAAGTCTTTCCCCTGAATAGTTTATTAGCAGGCTTCCCAAAAAAGCCATCCTTTGGCGATTTTCCATCCCTATCCCCGTTATTTTCCCTATCTTTGCTATGAAAAGGGATAGAAAAGGGGGATAAAAGCCATCCCTTTTGGAAGCCTGGTTTATAGCAGCTGCGCTACTATGTGGTTGGCGTTTTATACACACCCGCCCTGTTTCACCACTCGATATAGATACGTGAAAGATATGATTTACCTAGCCAATTACAGATATTTGTCCAATTGCGTCGACTCAGGGTCCGAAGTTAGTCGCCATAATTTTCACTTCCGCCGGAACTGACGTTCAAAAAAGGAGTTTTACATTTTTTAAAGAAAAATTTTCTAGATTTCCAGTTATATCCGATAGACCGGTTTATTACCAAATACCAATATTCAAGGCAAAAATAATAAAATTGTACATACAAGCTGTAGCTGATTTCTGGTCAAGATTATGCAAGCAATATGCCCTTATTTAGTGGCCACATTCGAAATAAAGGCGACTCTATTCATATCGTACTCCATGTGAAGTTTAACACGCACCGTATGTTGGGTTTAGGAAAAAAAGAGATTAAATAAAAACTAAAGTCTTCTAGATCAATCTGAAAACTTACCATAATCGCCAGATCCTTCGTTTCCGGAACCCTCTGAAGTACAGTCCAAGTCTTCGTCATCTGAAATTAGTTTTAGATACTGATAGATTTGAAAATGTACTTTTGGCGTAACTTATTACAACTTTAAAATGTATTTGTCCGTTAAATTATAGTTTTTATTTTTCTGTAAATTTTTTGTTGGAAAATAACTTTTATAATTTTGTTCGAAAATAAATTATTATCTCTCTTTTATAGAACATACCACAAAATTGCCCAGCAGCTGTGATTCCAATTACATAAACCAACTGTAAGGTCCAAGGAATTTTGTAGCCCATTTCGTTTTTTCTCGTATTCTATGATATAAGTCTGATGTTGAAAATCTGAAATTGTTTGTTTACTTTAAATAACTTAAGTTTTTTTCTAGGGAATTTATGAAATAAATTTTCATACAGTAGTCTTCAATTTGCGTAATCTCTCTTTGTGAATAAAGCTGATTTCACTTCTTTTGATTCGGCTAAAACTTGTTCCGATACAATATTTTTTCTGGTTTCAGTCTAAAAAGAGATTTTTTTAATTTAAGTCGTAAATAAATTTTGATCAGTATAATCCACATGGTGGTTTCATAACCCCATTTTAACCCTATTTGTTTTTATCTTACTTCACAATCTATTCAGTCGCATGCAGGGCCTTAAAATTTTTGAGTAAACAATACTCAAATATTTGATTTGAGCGTGAAAAGCACATTTGATTATAAATTAAACAGTCCAAGTTTTTCGATTTATGATTCTGTACTTTTAGGTGAAATTTCAACAAAAAAAAATTAAATTATTTTCTCTATTTCCGAAATGATTTTTTCTTCAAAATTTTATCATCGTTAAAATTTTTTTGTAAATAATAAAAACTTATTACGAATAAAAATCGTAATTAATATTTTAGCGTCAACTATTCGCGACCAAAGTACACAAATAACGTATTATTGAACGTAAAAATGGAATTATTTGCTTAATCTTTCACGAGTTTTTCGCGAACATCAAATATTTGGAAAAGATTACTTATGTACATGTTGGCCATTCTACTACTGTGGTTCAATTAAATCAGAGCCACACTATTAAAACTATTTGATCCAGTAGGGTCGGCGTTAAAAATACACACATTAACTAATTTTACTGTGTAAAAATCTTAAAAAAAATTTTAGCCGGAAGTTTTGAAAATATACAGGTATATTAGCAAATTTAATTTATTAAGAATTTTGATGATTAATATTTTCAGAACTTGAATCATTAGTTTTGAGAATCGTGTTCTGGAAATATTAACCAGCTAAATTTGTAACTTAGGTACTTTTTTTAATGGACACCACCCATCTCGTGACGATAACGGGAAACCCATAGATAACATTGAGAAACTATCGCCTATCGTTTTCCCGTAATCTTCATGAGTAGGTTGGTGTCCTTAAAAAACTACCTTAGTAAATTTGCTACATTAGAGTGTATTTAAACGGACAGGTTTTAAGAGTTGATTTGGGTTAAAAAGTCCTACAAATTATCCGTTAAAACGTGGCGGACAGTTTGCATCCCAAAACTACATCTTTAAATGCACGCTAACAGGACATTTTGACCCAAATCCACCCTTAAAACCTGTCCGTTTAAATACACTCTATTGTAATTTGTATTTTCAAAACTCCTGTCCCAAAAATTTCAAAAAAAGTTTGTGCATTTTTACCAAGTTAACAATAAAATCCGATAATGCGCGTCTTTTAGTACGGCTTATCAGTTGAATCACCTAACATTGGACTGAATAAATTATGAAAAAAAAATCCCTGTAAATAACAATCGGTTAATTTAATGGGATTTAATTATCCATATTTATTTTTCTGAGAATTATAAGTATTCAGTCGTCGAGAAATGGCGTTTAAAGTGTTTAACACGATGTACATAAGACAGCTTCGAAAACAAAGTATAAAAACGACAAAAGTATAATACAAAAAATTAAAAACTTTAACAAACTTGAACCTATAAAACGAAAAAAGAAAAGTAGAAATATTGATATATGACCCAAAAATATGGATATATAATACGGATTTTTTTTCTTTTTCGATATGCGACAAAGGCACATCCTTATGGTCACGCTATAATAGAGAAAAGAGGTAGCAACTAAGTAACACAATAAATATAAATAAACAAAAATGCTACTCTATTGTATTGTTATTTTTCGCCTATATGACGGATTGATTCCCGCACTTTTTTGGGGTCATATTTCAGCGAAAATTGCGCCTTCGCTGAAAGTGCCCAGATTATGGTTTGGTTGAAAAAAGTGCAAAAATGAACGCCCTTTTATAAATTAAGTCGTAATATACTGTCTTTGTTCATATAAGGCAGCTGGGACATGTTTAAATATTATATAAATAATACATTACATAATAAATAACAAAAAAGGAGAAAATTTTAAATATACAAAAAGAGGCCTTATTAAAAATGATACCCGTGCTGGTGCATCAAATTACAGAAAAGAAAAAGTGTAAAAAGACTCGCCTAAATTCATATCCAAAAACTTCCGAAAAATTTTTCCATCACATTTCTATGATTCAACGTTTGTGAAATTTTTTGTTGCGGAAAAAAATCTGAAGAATATATAAATCAGTTTTTAAAGTCTGATATTTACATTTGGAGGGGGTTGTGATAGAAATGTGTCACTGGGCGGTCAAGTAGTTTTTTCAGAGCTCCAGAAAAAGTTCCATGAATACTATTATTGAGAAGAAAAAAGAGACAAGTGTATTTAGTCCAAAATTATTCCGAAAAATCGAGTTTCAATTGCATTCAAACTGAATATATAGAAGAAATTTGTGGGTTCGAAAAAAATAGGGGAAAATATAGAAAAATGTGGGTTATCCATATATTGAAAAATGCACCTTATAAGGGTTGATGTTTTGGAAAGTCAAATGACCCTTATATGGTTCATTGACTGTACTAGTATTATTTTCGTTAAAATCTATTTTGTAGCACTTTAAGGAGTAGCACACAGACCTAGATAAGCCTAGGTTTAACTAGAAAAAATAACCATGGGTGAAAAAGTACCCTTGGCCAGGGTGATTTTTGAACTTTTGATATTACCAGAAGGAGTCGAAAAAATAATCGTCCAAATGACATTTTGTATTTTTGCGTAACAACATTTTTCGAGATGTAATAGGGTATTTCTGACAATTATCTCAAAAAAAAAGTTAAAAAAAATAACTTTTAGCATTATTTTCTAAATTTTAAAATTGCACAATAAACGTAAAAATGCCTTTCTTGGCGGCGGTATTTTCAGTTCATAGACAACACAAAATAATTTAAGATTTTTTGCGTTTTTTATGGAATATTAAAAATTCGATGCATAAGATACCTTCTTCATTTTTATGCAATCTACAAAAATTCATGGTAAATAGGCCGCCGCCTTTTTATTAAAAAACTTTTTAACGATATTTTTTATACAAGTTTAGAATATATGTAAGACGAATTAAAAACGAAAAAATTTATTTTTTTTTTCGATTTTTTGGTGGAAATTGTCCAAAGGTTATCAAAACTATGACAATTTCCATAAATTACATCTCCAAAAAACCAAGTTACGGTTCAAAAAGATTCTAAAACTTTGGCGTCAGATTTTTTCAACATGTTTAGGGGCAGGAGACATTTTGAAGAGACTTGAGGCGTTCAATCACACTTTAAAAAATTTTATAATTGAGGTTGATTATTACACGATTTTTTAAATAGTTTAGGAATACGAGATGAAGCGGCATACATATATGGAATTTGCGGGTGACGGTGCCAAAACATTGCGACGGTCACCAGGTGGCAGCACATGAGCAAACGGAAAAAATACATTTGGGCCAAAATTTAATGAATCTAGGGCGCTTGGCGTGTGAGGGATGGGGAACTCCTTATGGATTAAAAAACGTTTTTCAGTTATTGCTATAAGTTGTTAACGATTTTTTGATAATTCATAATATCATCTTTCCCTGTTTGGTCTGGTCGCTGCTGGTCGATATTTGTCATCATTGGAGTGTTTTGACCATTTAACGGACGAGTATTTTGCTGACCATAAACCGGCTGACCCATTATTGGCTGAAAATAGATCGTTTTAAATCGTTTACGGACTTATACGGTATAAGTTATACCGATAAAATATTTTTTTTCAACAAATAAAATCCTGTAAAATAGATCGAAATTATCACAAAAAAATTTAATCATTGGAAAAATAAAATCCAACTACATGTATATGTAATAATATTTTTTATTGTTATGTAAATATATTTCGAATTTTTAGGTTCTTCATCAGTACGTTATAATAATATGATTAACGAACACAAAAAATATGCAGTCACAACATGTTCTAGAGAAAACAGAAAAGTTAACAACAAGTATTTTTAGACAAAATGGGCAACCTTTTTTTGCCGATAGTTGATGCCCATTTTGATAAACAAATTGACATGAGGGGTTTCAAATAAATGAAACAGCTTCACGATCAACTTGTTTATTTAAAAGCGGATTATAAATTTTGATAGCGAGCGCCTCTAGCCTTTTTCTTTCGTCGATAAATGGCAAATTAGTTGCTATTGGTTGGACCAGCAAAATTTTGTAAAGCGGCTTGGTACACATCGCAGGTTATGATGTGTTGACTTATAGCAGTACCTTTTTTAGGGTGCTGGTGTTCTTGTACGCGTTTACGCAATCTACGACAAGTTTCACCGAAAATATGAAATATCACATGGACAAATAACGACTAAACCAAAATCGTTTGGGTTTAAGAATCTAACAATTTGTGCTTTTTAGTTAGGTGAGAAATATTGGCTTAATCGAACTGTTTTCCATATCATAATTTAGACGGAAAATCAGGGGGTAATGTTTAGAATAATTTTATTCATTACGCTTTCCTATTTGTTTCGCAATTTAGGGTGATTGGAATGTAAGCATAAGGTTACAATTCCTCTCGGGATTATGTAAAATGTCTTTTTAATCTTCCTCTTTGTTATTTTTAGGAACAAATTTTTGTGTCACAATTTCATTAATCTTATTTCCGGAAAATTTAAATTTCGATATTTAACTTTGACGTACCCAAAAGTGATTTTTTCAAATCATCGCTTAGACTGTAAAGACGCTTAGACGTAAAGAGACAAATTTGCGCTTAAAAATCGAATAATTGGAGCTAAGAGCTGTAATCATAGCAAATCATAATCTATATATCTCACCACATAAAACAAGATATCTTTTGGATTAATGGACCTGATTGAATGTTTAAATCAATAGTCAAATTCTGAACCGTAATTATGATTTGGTTTTTAAATTGGTGGAATATTTTTTTCATCAAAATAAAGTAAAGAATCCCAAATACTGTAAGGCGTTATTTTTTCAATTTTTTGTTTTGTAAATTGAAGTTGAGGGTGAAAGCTATTCAATATTTTGAGAATTTTTTCTGTAGTTTTATCACAAAACACATAAAAAACATCGTCCACATATCGACATATTTGAGTATATTACATTTTATTTTTCAAACGGCAGAATTTTTTTCAGATTCCATCATATGGCAAAAAACATTTATATTGCTAAAGCTATCGGCAAAATAAAGGTTGCCCATTTTGTCTAAAAATACTTGTTGTTAGCTTTTCTGTTTTCTCTAGACATGTTGTGACTGCATATTTTTGTGTTCGTTTAAATCATATTATTAAACGTACTGATGAAGACCTAAAAAAATTTCGAAATATATTTTACATAACAATAAAAAATATTATTATGATTACATCTCGCAACAACCAAAAGTTGTAAAACAAAATTGGGAAAGATGTATATGTGCCTTATTTGTTTTAAGAACTTGATCAGAGAGCTAACTTGGCATAAATTAATTTTGTGCACTAATGGAAAAGCGGGGCATATTTGAGTTGATGAGCTACTTTTTCTTTCGGTATTTCGGGTTTAATTTTTTTTTGCTTTTGAAATGATCAATCGAACATTTTTCACAAAATAAAATTATTTTTCAACTATGAAAAAAAAAGAAGTTTAATATGGCCAAAATTGAATTTTTTTGTGCTCGGAATTGTTTTTGATCAGTATGGTTCCCGACTCGTACCCTAAACCACAGAATATTAAAAGCTGTACCTGATGTTGTGTTTGCCTCATTTGATTCATATTATTTCCCATTTGATTATTGCCCATCATAGGCCTATTAACCATATTGCCCATATTGATATTCATATTGTTCATATTCGCTAAAAAAATCAATAAAAAATATTGAAATTATTCTGGAAATAAAATTTTCCGAAATTGTACAGTTTCATTTTCTTAAAATGTTAGAGTCCTTTTTTAATTTATGAACTGCACGAACCTGGAAAACGTTGTGGCTGTGTGAACCTTTGCTGTTGTGGCCTTATATTATTATTCATCATATTATTTGGATTCATCATCCTCATATTATTTCCCATATTGTTAGCGTAACCCATCCTATTGTTGATCATCGACTAAATAAAATGGTAAGACAAATTATTTATAAAAAGTAAGCATAAGGTTCACTTTGATAAACTAAAACACGGTGGTATATTAATCTTACACTTTTTAACTTGAAAAGTTGTTATATGCAATTTTGAAATTACAAAAAAGTTATCTTGCATGTACGGCCTTCGCTCCCTTTTTTCTTAAATTAATGAAAGCCCCAAAAGGCAGAAAATTTTAACCAAACGTATTTTTTAAATGTTTTCATAGATTTCCTTGGATTATTAGGCTTTTTGAAATTTAAAAAGGAGTACAAGTTAAAATTTTTTGATTTTTACATTTTAGAATTCTAGACTCAAAAACAAAGCAATTAAATGTTTTTACAATTAAATGTTTTACAAAAAAATGATAGTATATAAATGCTGATTGTATTTGATTTGTATAACTTATACACAAAACTTTTACCCTTACAATTCGACTATAAAATAAAGAAATTTTAGCTTTCTGAGAAAAAGCATATAGATGTTCCATAACTGGTTAAACTTTTTGAGGTCCGTATTTGTACCAGTTAAGGAGCGTGGACTGTACATTTTTTATATCAATTTGAAAATTACAAAAAAATGTAAGATAAATTTCTAATCGCTGAAAAAAATCTGATTTCATTTGATGACGTACATTTTGATCAGGATAAACTTGGTGATTCCATTGTTGTTGTTGATTGTTCATCGGAATTCCTTGATTCACAGGATTTGGATTAATCATCATCCTATGACCCATATGAATCGGCTGTGGATTTTGAGTAGCTAAATACAAATTTTAAAATATGACTCCAAAATTTTCTCCAATATACAGTTTTAGTCCAAAATAATGGTTCAAATTATTTTTTGGCACTTTAAGAAGGTAGGGACCGCAATCGTTGGTAGTAGATATGGCCACTAAAAAAAACTACCCAAGAAAGCAAAACCATTTGAATTTTTAATATGACTACACGACGAAGGAAAATTATAACTTTGGAATATGACACCAAAGTAAGAAATACTTTTAAGATAATAAATACTAAAACTTACGTCTTTGTTGCATTTGTTGTTGTGGGTGCATTATATGATTACCAGGATGTGGTTGCACCATTGGCTTTCGTTGTTGTTTTAACAGCTGAGCAACATGCTCGGGATTTGTCCTAAGGTGCTCAATAACCTGAAATATTGAAGTAAAAGAGGTTCTCTGTATTGACCAATTTATTAAAAAAAATAAAATTCAATCGACGTGAATATCGTTCTAAAAAGACGATCATTTGTAAACTAAGCCTAGTGTATTTTTTCTAAACTGGAATATTATCAATCTCGAAAATGCTATATAAATCGAAACGTCGATTGAATTTTAAATCGAAAAACATACCTTTTTATCGTTCGAATCATGATTGCGTATTAGGTTTAGAGTGTTGTCCATACTGTTTGGTGGCCCTCGTTGTTGGAATGTCTGATTTTGATTTATATAAACTGTACCACTTGATGTATTATTGTGCGTTGGGTTTATAACCTAAAATATAATTGATAAAAATAGGTTATTAAGAATAATTACAGTATATTGACGTTCAAAATGTAGCATTTTATTTGCAAGGAAAAGGACAATAAATGAGCAACAATGGCTCATTCATTATTTTCTAGTAACCTTATTTCAAACAACAATCTAAAATGCTCACACACCTTATCTATATTTTTCCTATTCTTTCGAAAAAGGTAGATTAGGTGTCTCTAGTTATGTGTGGCAACTTGCCTTAAAATTTTTCTATCAGTACGCACAAAATCTATTAATTTTGGTTGCTCTAATATATTAATCTATTGTGAGTCATAATTAATAATATGGTTTATTAATAACCCGTCATATTCGTTCTTAATGTTAATTCATTAGGTCTCAAGTTCGAGTCTCATTGACTGCCACATATACTGGAAGCTGTATGTAATCTGTATTTACTGAGTTATTTCTGTATTACGGGTTATTAATAAACCATATATTATATTTGCAAACCAATTTAAAAAAATTAATAATATATCCATCATGATGCCCACTGCCTTAAAAAAATAATAGGATTTTTTAAGGCACTAGGGCATCATGATGGATATAACGGCAATCATAAGTCTAAAATTAATAGCTTTTGTGTGCATTATTATGAATATTTTACAACTGTAGTTTATTTTTGATAACGAGTTGCCTCACAAAACTCGAGACATCTAATCTATCTTTTTCTCTACTATGGTTTGCGTCTATAAGGACAGCTGAGATTTTGCCATATTCTCCTTAGCTTTTGGTGCCATATTGTC
>SCLH01063192.1:10633-35339 GCA_004367855.1 Oikopleura vanhoeffeni
TATAATCGGTTTCCCAACAAAACCGGATTCCAACAGGAATTCAACATATGAGTAGTTTTCTGAGCATCTTTAAATAAAAAAAAACTCAGGCAAGGAATCATTAACTTATATACAAAAACTAGAAAGAAAAAGAAGAAACAGAAGAGAGCCATTGCAAACATTGCGGCCCTAAGATAATACAACTTTGTTAACGGGTTTTTTAGGGTTAGTCTCCGAGGTTGTGCCAGGCACACTGTTTGCCTTCATTATGAAAAACTAGCGGGAGCTTTTACCGCCTATGATCCACGGCCCCCCTCGATCGCGATTTGAAAAACGCGGCCGGTCTCCTCGCAGACAATATATAACGGGCGCAGTAAAGTCCGCAAATATCGCCCTGCGCAGTCTGTGTTCATGTGTGGACTAGTGCGTTGTAGTATAAGACCGCTGGCCCCGCCGATCCAATTCCTGCCGCCTCCTCCCTTTCCCCCAAAGTCTTTCTCGAACTTAATTATAAGCAAGTACCACCCAAAGGCAGGCGGGTCGTTAGTAGGCGAGTGTCTTCAAAGATAGAAGAACTTCATAAACTGGGAGAATTCAAACTTTAGATTATCTTCTTCGGAGATTTCGTCTATTTTTGCAAATTAAAAATAAAGATTGAAATAATTTTAAACATTTCTTATTACAAATAAATTTAGACGTTCAGTGTTGAAATAATTTTTTATACAAATGCATCAGTCATCAAATGAAAGTGTGATATTTACTAATTCTTCTTCTGTAGCGTTAATAACCGGATTTACAAAAGAATTAAAATACAGAATTAGATAGCGAATAAATCCGTTTTTTCGGCCTTATCTTGAGGCTGGGCGCAACAATGCGCTCTGTTTTGTATGGTAACATTAACATCGAAGAATTACGTCGTTTGTGTTAACGGCTAATATCTGTGATATGATAATATTTCCATGTTTTTCTGATGAAAAATTTTTGATCATTTTCGATGCACCATTTGTACAAACAAAAAATTTGGCGTTCCCACGACTACCCCTTTTTCTAATTAGTAAACCGTTTTGTCAATGTGTCAAACATAAAAGGTACAGTCATCTTTGCATGACAAAATTATTATTTATATTATTTTAACTATTTTCTGAGTTTATATTACAAAAAATTTACTTTAGCGGAAGTTATAATTTCACTCGAGTGGAAGTTTATTAATTTCATAAACTTAGCATTGGGACCGTTTCTCGGATTAAACCCGGGATATCTCAGCGCGTTTAGGATCATTGGCAGATTGAGGCACCCCACACGTTTTGGCGCCCTATATTTGGACTTCCTTAATTTGTGATGGTGGTCTCTACTGCCTCAAAAAAATTCATAAATTTTATATTCTATTATTATTCTTTCGTCTTTTTCGAAGTTTTTGCGATCTTGATATCGAGTGTCAATAATGGGCATTTCTAAATGTCAATTTGCATGCAAAAATTAAGTGTCTTGGTTAATTAATTAACACAAACACACATATTATTTCCTGGGTAAATCGGGTCTGATAAATCTATTGCTGACTCTTAAATAATCGATATTCCGACGTTTTTTATACAGTCTATCTGGATGTTTTCATCCACAAATTCGCGTTGAAACATTAACAGAGAAATTATTAATAAAAACATAGGCAAACATTAATGCTCCTTGAAAAAACTGACCACGAAAAGTATATTTTAAAACGTGCATTTTTTTTGAGGAAATTAGGCGTTTTATTATGTTGTTTAAAATATTTTATCAAAAATGAGTATTACAGAAAAGGCGTACTATACAGATTTTTTATTTAATTTGTTATTGCGATTAAACACGCTACTTTTCATAATGAAGCAGCGGCGCGAGGTATCTTTGATCATGAGAGATCAACGCAAAATCGACACAAATCTACTCTAACGGTTAAAGGGGTAGCAGCGAATGTGGCAGACTGACGTCAATTTTAACAACCGGAAATAATTAGTGAATTTATTTTTTGTGTTTATTATCGTTAGTTTGAACCAGAATAGAATGTTGTATAGCCTCATACAATTTTTTATCTATTAAAGGAATTGTGGGTGCTTCCGTAAATGTGCTGGGAAAAATAAGCTTTTTTAAAACTAAATTCTTTGTGTGAGAAGTTAGAGTGACTTATTATTTTCCAATTGTATATTCGAGTCCGTACTTGAGAAAGAGTCAAAATTGATTCATTTTAGAAATATATTCACATCACCTTTAAATGCAATAAAACCTATATTGCTGGTTTTTTCTTTCATTTGAGTGTTGACACGTCATATCCACGTTAGTCCAAAAATCACAATAATGCCGATATTATTCGTCAGAAAAAATTCTCTACAATTGACACCAAGATAGTTTTATACAAATTTTTAATTCGCCGAAAATTATTTTTGAAATTTCCTTGCTTATCGTTAATATAGGCGAAACTGTAGATTATTTTTAAACAAAAGTATACCGTCCGAACTGGCTTACATTGCGAATTTCTTTCCTTTTTTTTAATTCTTTCTTTTAGTCTTGAAACTTTTGCAACCAAGCAAAATTAATTATTTTATTTTATATCATTTCTGGCAATCACTATTTCATGCTGATTTATTAGCGCCCAGTTATTACATTTGAGTTAGGTAACAATCTGAAATATTAAAAAGGGCAAAAATCTGAACAACTATTCATATTGAAATACTTTCATTTTAGAATGAACTTTTTTTCTTTGCGGATTTAATTTTTTTGACCACCAGGCGACAAACCCGTGATTTCTGAAATGATACCCATATCTGGATTTTTATTTTCCGTCGTTTTTATGCAAGTCCGAAACGATATTTTTCAATTTCTAGAATATTGGTCAAAAATGTTTCATTGGTTTTTGACGATATGATTATAAATTGCTTTTTTTTAGTAATAAACTAATTCATTGAGAGCTTTCGATTTATTATAATCATGTTTCGATACAGGTGTTTTTTTCGAATGAGAAATATTTCGCAGAAAATTGCATTAGAGAATTTCGCTTAGTGGGTCTCGTAAATTGGTTATACTTTACACTTTCTGTTCCACTGTAACGCACCACTCTGACTTGAAAATTAATTATTCAAATATTAAAATCTAAGGTCTTTCGGAAGGAGAGGAAAAAATGATCAAAACAGGCAAAAAAAATAAGACATTTGATGAAAATTAGGCCAGAAAAAGAGTACGCCAAAATTCGGAAGTAATTTACCAAAGATTAAAGTTCAATTCCCGAAAAATTGAAATGTTTTGATTAGGAGTTAAAAAATCCTATAGGCGGAATTGCTGATAAAACACTCATTTTTACACAAAAATGAACTATGTCACTAATTGCTGTCATTTACGCCCAAACGTTCGGGTTTGTACTCTTTCAACAATTGTAGAGATAAGATCACTCTTGACACTCGAAATGCAAAAAATGCGAAATTGTTCTATCCTAATCGGACTGTAAGGACGTAAAAAACTTTTGGACAAAATAAATTTAATTTTTGTTGAAATCGGATAAGAGTTAAATAACTCGCGCCTCTGGACACTTGTGACTATTTCACAAGCTTATCAAACGTTTTTCAGTCCAGACAAATTTTGAATTAACTATCACGTAAACCCATCGAACAGATTTTAGCGCATTATTTTAAATTAATTAGATAATTTAAGCCATTTTTAAGTTTAGATGACTTCAAGAACGCAATTAAACCTATCATTGATAAAAAAGGGTCATGGAATATTAAAAGTACATAAACCTACGCTGCCGCTCAAGGCCAATTATAAACTCTATGTTTCATAACTAGTGGAGCTGAGTTATACATACTTTAATATTTCTTAAACCCTTAGTAGGACAATGTCGATATTCTGCTTTACAAGTACCGATGGTTTTTTCTAACCAAATTTAAGGAAATTCTCATTAAACTAAATAGGTTTTACGAGGTCCGTCTCTTTTGATGCCGCTATTTATCACACGAAATTCCGAGAGTTGTCGACTATATGGTTTGAAAAATTTTACGAATCCACACGGATTTCTTTTCCAATAAATTCATCCGAAAATTTTCCACCTCAAAATTTATTTTTAGGAATTTCTTCTGGGCTGTCCTTTTAAAGTACAGTGCCATTTTGGACTTTAAATGGCCTATTATAGACAAAAATGCGGGGTGTATCGAATGGTTCAAGTTGGCCAGGCAATTTCAAATATTTTTCTTAATATGCTGGAATCATCACTATAAAAAATTCTTGAAGAAAAAACGTTGCTTTTTACGTAACGGTATGTTGATGACCTGTACTTTTTGTAAGAAAAGGTTTACAACAAATGATGGCGAAATGAACGTTTGAACGACTGCCTTAAGCATGAGGAGGTTAGGGCGAAATAAATTAGTTTTATCTAGACACAAAAGTTATTTTACAAAATGCTGAATTTGAGCTCGAACAGCATCGAAAAAACCACAAATGATTCAACGAGCATGATGAACTATCGAAAAACCGTAGCCCCTCGGAATATAAAAATTCATGTAATGGCGGAAATTTACCGTGCTAAATTAAAAAAAATTGTAAAAACTACTATTAACGGATCCAAATTTAGAATGCCCTTAAAAATTTAACTGAAATTTTTAAATAACTGAGTATCCGAAAATATCTCATAGAAAATAGAAATCAGCTGCAAATTAAAAAAAATCGAAATTTTGGCCGAACCCTAACAAGCTACTTCGTGAAAGAGGAAAATGAGTGGCCTGAATTGAATTTTTTTATCTCTCTTCCCTTATACGAGTTTCAGGTGTAGCCAAATTGCTTCAAATTTTAAACGTATTTGAAAAATATACTCCTAATTTGGCTAAAAATATGCCTTTCAAAACCATAACTTTAGCCAAATAATTTTGCCTCGCTAAAACCGTATAAGCCCTTACTCTAACACCGAATACGGTATATTTATTTTAACGTGTGTTTGCCTCAGCTACCTACATGGGCACTCTGGCAGATACCAAAAATCTTAATCCAAGAACATTGGTAGGAGAGGAATCACACGTATTTCCATATTTTTGAATGTTCCAATATCATGATCTTTAGAAACAAGTATTGTACCGATCCGAATCGGACTCAATTGCGATCTCATCTTTATTGAAACATTTTACTGCTCTATCTAAAAATCTGCCTTAATTTACCATGAGCGAGTAGCATTTGAAGGGTCTGATTAATCATCAAATGAAACCTAAGCTAAATAAGCAGACTTAAAATTCAAAAAATCAAATCTAATATGTGGCTGTATTACACGTGTTTAATGGACCCTTTTAAAAAATTTGAATTAGTGGGTCTTTAATAACCCAATTTTGGACCCACTTAAGCGAAATTACTCTAATGCAATTCTGCGAAATATTATCTCATTCGAAAAAAAAAACCTGTATTGAAAATGATTATAAATCGAAAGCTTACAAATAAATTAGTTTACTAAAAAAAGCATTTATTTGGTTTCAAAAGTTTTCCAATTTTATTTTGGTCGAATCTCCGTAAAAATGATCACTAATGGGGTTATTTTGTTTTTGATCATCTGTCATTATTCAGGCATTTCAGTTAGCAGCGATTTCCCCCCCCCCCCCCCCCCCCCCCCCCCCCCCCCCCTAGTTCTACCCAATGTGTTTGCTTTTGGGGGTGTTCCCGAGGAGATTCACGCTTAACCAATCAGAGCGCGACTTGCGTAGTTTATTTAAGGGCGTTTCAGTCCTCCCCGGAGAAAACCCCAAAGCTTAAAACACATTCGGTAGAAAAAAATATCCAAATTATAATTTGGTGTTTTTTTTTTAATTGCAAAGATTCGAGGCTGCTGGAATGGTCAGGTGCAAATTTGAAAAAATTACCGAATTTGCGACCGTGGGTCGAAAATAACCTACTGCGCCCACAATCCACTTAAGGATAGATTTGAGTTCGACCTTTTATTTTTGAATTCGTAAAATTTCAAAAAATTCAAAACATTATTTAAAATTTCACGCATTTTTCACCCAAAATTTTTTTTTTTTCTGAAATTTGTGAATAAAAACAAAAAAAAATAGCCACTTTAATTTTTTTTATGCATGTTTAGCATATTTTCTGAATCGCTGTTTAAAAAATCATAACATGTTCATTTGTTATTTTTTGTCGACTTTTTTTGAAAATATTATGAAAATTTTTCGCAAATCAAGTCCAAAATTTTTTATTACGCTTTTTGAAATTCTTTCTTGAAAAAATCAGCGCCGAATCAGTTGTGTTATTTTTCTCTGTATTTCCGTATTTCAAACGATGGAGGGTCAATCGAATATTCGTTTCTGAATACTGATGAAATTAACAACACTTGCTTGTTGACACCGGTTCTGTTGCCATTTGGCACGCTAATTTATAAAATTTTTATTTTTTTTTTTAATCTCAATAAAATTTCGGGTTGTTATAGGCTACTTTACCTTTTCAAGTCAGGAGATTATTTTCGATATTTAAAACGCAATTGAAGGTCCAATTTTTTCCTAAAAAAGCGTTTTTCCTCTTTAATTTCATGAAAGAACAAAAACTTTCGATATCAAGGAATTTTTTCTACGATGGATAATGATCTCTCCCACTGATTAGCGCATAACACTCGAAAATTCGCCTGAAGTTTATAGATATCAGCTTCAAAAAAAAACTCACATCGGGTTCAAGTTGGAACATGGAGTTATAATGAAAAGTGTTTTTGATATTTTTACAGATACTTTAAGGGGTGGTCTCGCATTATAGTCAACAAAAGGGTTTCCCAATCGCCAATTTGTCGCAAAAGTAACAAATTGATGAACCAAATATTACCTTTCTCTGATTATTTTGACAAAATCTAGCATCCTTAAAACAAATCAAAAGTGACGGATGTCTTGTCCAATTCAGAAACGTGCTTACAAAACTGACGGCGTTATTTTGTTCAAAATTATTCATTCCCTGGTTTTTCAAAGTACACATTCGTGATTATAATGAATGTTGAAGCTGAATGTTCCAAGCAGAGTTAGTACCAGAAAAGTTTTGTTCCAATTTTCTGAATTTGATCAGAATCACCAAAAAACAGTAATTTTGACCCTATTTTAGGCAGTCTCAATCAAAATGAAATCTCTCCCGGGATTTATTTTGTAACACATTCCGCACACACTATATGATCACTGTACCAGCTGAGGTGTCGTGCACGATCAGTTACCAGAGCGTATTTGTCCAAATTCTTACTCAGTTTTTTATAAATCGTCGTTTTTATTTTCCCAAAAATGATAAATTTCAACTTATTTCATACAAAATTATTTTTGAGACTTCAGAAAGTTGCTTCTGACCATGTATTCAGATAAAAGAACTACCCCTATACTCGCATTCGTCTATATTTTCATAAAAAAACATTTAAATAAAAATTGGGAAATTTGTTTTTAAGCCTCATTTTGCGCACGAACTGCACCCCCTTAAGTCTTGTTAGGAATTAAACAATATAAACGTTTGCAAGATGAACACTTTTATTGAAGATAAAATAAAAAAATAATTTTCAAATTTTTTTCTTTTCATAAATCATCCGAAAAAAATGTACTTAATCTGCCACATCGCTGCTACCCCTTTAAGCATAATGATCATTTTATCACATCTAGCCAAATCACAAACTCATATATTTTCTTCAAAAAAATAAAATTTTGACGACTGCCTTAAGTTCCTGAGGAGGTTTATGGTCGAACATAATTAGTTTATCTAGACACAAAGTTATTTTTACAAAATGATGAATTGAGCTCGAACAGGCAAAAATCGAAAAACCACAAATGTTCAACGAGCATGATGAACTATCGAAAACCGTAGCCCTTCGGCAATATAAAAAATTCATGTTTAAATGGGGAAATTTACCGTGCTATAATTGTACTACTACGGATTTCAATTTTAGAAATGCCCTTAAAAAATTTTTTCTAACTGAAATTTTTTTAAATAATGTAGTATCCGAAATATCTCATAGAAAATAAATGCTGAAATTAAAAAATTCGAAATTTTGGCCGAACCCTAAACAGCTAACTTCGTGAAATAGAGGGAAAATGATCCTGAATTGCAATTTTTTTATCTCTCTCTCTTATACGAGTTTTCAGGTGTAGCCAAATTGCTCTTCAAATTTAAAACGTATTTTTGAAAAATATACTCCTAATTATAGCTAAAATATGCTTCAAAACCCATTACTTTAGCAAAATAATTTTGCCTCGCCTAAAACCGTATAAGCCTTACTCTTAACACCGGAATACGGTATATTATATTAACGTGTAGTTTTTTTCAGCTACCTACATAGGGACTTCTGGCAGACTACTCAAAAATCGAATCAAGAGGAGGGGCATGTAGGGGAGAGAATTCACACGTATTGTAACCATATTTTTGAATGTGGTCCAATATCATGAATCTTAGAAACAAGATATTGTTACCGATCCGAATCGGACTCAATTGCGATCTCATCTTTTAGAACATTTTACTTGCTCTATCTAAAAATCTGCCTATTACCATGAGCGAGTAGCATTGGAAGGTCTGATAAATCACTCAAATGAAACCTTACGCTAAATAAGCAGCTAAATCAAAAAATCAAATCATCAGTATTGTGCTGTATTTACACGTGTTAATGACGCCTTTAAAAAGTGATAGTGGTCTTTAATTAACCCAATTATTGAGACCACTAAGCGAAATTACTCTAAGCAATTTCTTGTCGAAAAATATTCTCATCGAAAAAAAAAACCTGTATCGAAAATTGATTATAATAATCGAAAGCTCTTACAAATAAATGTTTTACTAAAAAAAGCATTTATTTGGTCAAAGTTTCAATTTTATTTTGTCTGATCTCCGTAAAATTGATCACTAAATGGGTTATTTGTTTTTGATCATCTGCTTCATTATTTCAGGGCATTTCAGTTAGCAAAGCGATTTCAATGTTCTACCCAATGTGTTTAGCGTTTTGGGGTGTCCCGAGGAGATTCACGCTAATTACCAATCAGAGCGCGACTTGGTAGTTATTTATAAGGCGTTTCGTCTCCCGGAGAAAACCCCAAAGCTTAAACACATTCGGTAGAAAAAAATATCCAATATAATTTGGTGTTTTTTAATGCAACGATTCCCGAGGTGCTGGTGGTCAGGTGCAATTGAAAAAAATACCGAATTTTGCGACCGTGGTCGAAAATAACCTACTGCGCCCACAATTCCACTTAACGGATAGATTTTGGTTCGGACTCTTTTATTTTGAATCGTTAAAATTTTTCAAAAAATTCAAAAACATTATTAAAATTTCACCGCATTTTTCACCCAAAATTTTTTTTTTTCTGAATTTGTTATGAATAAAACAAAAAAACTAGCCACTTTAATTTTTTTTTATGCATGTTTAGATATTTTCTGAATTGCTGTTTAAAAAATCATAACATGTTCATTTGTTATTTTTTGTCGACTTTTTTTAGAAATATTTATGAAAATTTCGCCAAATCAAGTTCCAAATTTTTATTAACGCTTTTTTGAATTCTTCTTGGAAAAATCAGGCCGAATCAGTTGTGTTATTTTCTGTATTTCCGCTATTTTCAACCGTGGAGGCGTCAATCAATTCGTTTCTTGAACTACTTGATGAAATTAACAACACTTGCTTGCTGACACCGGTTTGTTGCCATTTTGGCACGTAATTTATTTAAAATTTTTATTTTTTTTAAATCTCAATTAAATTTCGGGTGTTATAGGCCTACTCTTACTTTTTCAAAGTCAGGAGTTTGTTTCGATATTAAACGCAATTTGAAGGTACAATTTTTTTTCCTGAAAAGCTGTTTTTCTCTTTATTCATGTAAAAAAAACTTTCATATCAAGGAAATTTTTTCACATGAGGTACATGATTCTCCCACTGATTAGCGATAACACCCGGGAAAATGCTGAAGTTTATAATATCGCCTTCAAAAAAATCTCACATCGGGTCAAGTTGGAAATGGATTATAATTGGAAAAGTCGGTTTTTGATATTTTACAGATACTTAAGGAGAAAGTGCGTCGTCGCATTATAAGTCAAAAAAGGGTTTCCAGCGCCATTGTCGCAAAAGTACAAATGATGACCATACCTTCTCTGATATCTTTGAAAAAAATCTAGGCATCCTAAAACAAATCAAAAGTGACGATTCTCGTCCAATCAGAAACGTGCTTACAAACTGACGGCGTTATTTTTTCAAAATGTATTCATTCCCTGGTTTTCAAAGTACACATTCGTGACTTATATGAATGTTGAAGGCTGAATAGTCCCAAGCAGATAGTACAGAAAGTTTTGTCCATTTTCTTGACATTGACTTCAAATCACAAAAACAGTATTGACCCATTTAGGGCTCTCACAAAATGAATCTCCTCCTGGATTATTGTACACATTTCGAAACATATATGAATGTACAGCGAGAGGCCGCAGACAGTACAGAGCGTATTTGTCCAAATTCTACTCATTTTTATAAAATCGTTTTATTTCCCAAAAAATGAAAATTTCAACTTTATTACAAAATATTTTGAGGACTCTCAAAAGTTGCCTGACAGTATTCAGAAAAAAGACTACCCTAAACTCGCAGTCGCATATTTCAATAAAAAAAACATTAAAATAAAATGGGAATATGTTTTTAGAAGCCTCATTTTTGCGCACGACCAGCCCTTTAAGTCTGGTGAGGAATAAAATATACAACGCGTTGTGCAAGATAAGAACACGTTTTATGAAGATAAAAATTAAACAAATAAATTTCAAATTTTTTCTTTCATAAATCATCCGAAAAATGTTACTAATCTGCCAAACGTGCTACCCCTTTAAGCAAATGATGCATTTATCACATCTTAGCCAAATAACAAACTACAAATATCCTCAAAAAAATAAAAAATTTTAGTGCAATCAGAAATTTCTTGACAAACAGGGTCAGAAGCATATTTTTTATCGATGAATCCATTTTGAACCATTCAGAAGTCTGGATTTTTCGAAAATTTTTATCAATTTTGTGTAATCTGAACTTCGAGAATATTTTTCATATGTTATCATACAAGAATTCAATTTTAAAACCGGGGTTATCGTAGAGCAATTATAAAAATTGAAAGAAGCTATTTATCAAATTTTGAGCACAGAGGTTCCATCGGCTGATATATCTCTTTTACAGAAAAAATAGAAGCTCAGTTCATAATAACTTGGCATCATCGGTTACTATAAATCCAAAATAAATTTGACACTTTTCTATTATTCGAAATGTTTATAGCAATTTTTATTTGATTTCATGGAGTAGGGCCCAGTGGCCGCCCCACTTGGGAGATTATGCACTTGGGACCAAAATTTAGCACTATCAAAATTTCAAAAACTTATCGAATCAAAACAAAAATATGGTCGAATAGGTCTGTTTGTATTGATACGATGATATTATGTTTTCTAAACCTTGAATTACTATTCAATAGTTATAGCGCTAAATGTGTGCTGTCCGAAGTGGGCCTACCCGATTTCATGATGTAAAAAAAATCGCTCTGTCAATTAATTGGCAATAATAGGTCAGGAAGTTTACCTAAAATGGTTCACCACAAAACCTAATTGTGATATCAGGAAACCCGCTTAATTAGATCAGGACGTTCTATTGAGTATAGTCAAATGAAACATAATTGAAAATTCAAAGTATTCGATCATTTACTCTCAATAAATACTGTGGGATAGATACTTTGTAGATATTGATAATTTGTGAACGTTTTAAAACTTCAAAGATTGAAATCTTAAGGTAATTAATTTTGTGTGGAGTTAATTTGAGTAGTAATGATCTACACTATTTCGAAGCTTATATTGAATTATAATTAGTTAATTTTGACTCAAGAAACTCTTTCGCTCGGACAGTGTATGAAGTATATTCTGAGTTCAAACTAGCCTACATTGTGCAAAATTTTATTAATCTTATGCCTCATTAAGCGACATCGGTATACGATTCAGGTTATCCATTTATCAACACATTTGTAATATATCCGGCCCTACTCTTAAAAACACACCACGTTTGCTATCAGGGCCAGGATATTTCAAAAGTTGTGATAAAGTGATATATTCTAATGAATACCTTCGGGTGTCAAAGGTCTGCCACGCAGACTTGCGTGGTTAATTTTTTTGATTATTTAAAATGGTAAAGTAGGAAACGCAATTTCTTGCTAAACATTTTAAATTATGTTAAGAAAAAAACCGAGGTCACCGAACCAATCAAAACCCTGTCATTTTCATAAACTATTGTTGCTTTTCAAAGAATAAAGAGATCACTTTTGAGGAAAATTTTCGAATTTGAAAACAAATTTATATTGCTATGTAGAGGATGAAAAAATATTCTCCGGAACCGAAATTTCAGGTCCGTCACTGACCAAGCAAATTATTTTTCATCAAGTGTGAAAAACGAAAAAAATTTGCGTGTACAGCCACAACTTGTGATCACAAGGTCGGTTGAATTAAAAATCTGTTGATATATGATATTATATATCATTATCCCTTTACGAAGAAGGTAGATATTTTCTAATTTGGTCTAGTAAATGTATTTTTAAGGGGTACTCAACGGTTTTTATTTCAGGCTAGGACATGGAGCGTGAAATAAGATTTCAAACCAAAAGGTATCAGTTTTTAACCTATCTTGTAAGAATTTTTTCCGGCATTTTAAACTAGGATTTTTTTTTTATGAAAATTCAAAAAAAATCGTTAAGATCAATTTTCGTGATTTTACAGGTAAATGTGATCCAGTTCTAGCGAAGCCGTATGAAGGCAGAAGGCTGATTTTTTGCACCAAATGCATCAGGAAGGCCACAAATGCATTTCCGTCATACAAAAAAAATTCGAGAATTTTCTCAAAATTTTCGAGTTTTTTCAGATTTTTCTGTAAGTATTTTTTGAGAAAAAATACATAAACCTCAATTTAAATGAAAATCTAAATAATGTAAAAGTGATAGCACCTTTTATTAATTTGTAGTTTTGCACTAGCTTAATTTGAGGGTACTTTCGGTTAAATCGAATGAAATTATATCTAGAAACTCCGAAAATCGACTTCCGGCTGAACTAAAATGCAGTTTTTATTATTCCGTGCATAGAACTCAAAAACAATTTCACGAGAAAGTAAGAAGACGTATATCACTCCAACTTATACTAAAATTAAAAAAAAATTGTGTCGAACCAGTTTCTAGAAATTTTAGGTTCAATTTGAAATTTCGGCGTTTTATGATCTAGAATATATGCGGACCAAAATTTCGATATCATGTAAGCAAATTTTAGTAAGATAGTAGTAGTAATGTACATGGTAATGTACTAGAACCAAATTAGAAAATATCTACCTCCTCGTAAAGGAATATTCGGATTCAGCAAGTATTAGTTTCTAAGCGATTTTCGATGAAGTTTAAATTAATTATGTGGCGGTAGATAGAAATACGATCAAATCGACGAAAACTGATTCATAAGAGCAAAAAATATACGTACTCACATTGTTGTTCAAATTGCATTTCTTTTATATATTCAGATTCAGCAAGTAAAAGTATTTGAGCATATTTTGATTTAGCTCAAAGTATCGATTATGTGGCGGTAGAGAGCAATATGATCAAAATCGACAAAATTTAATATATGTTCGCCCCTATATCAGAACAAATGTGAGGACAGTACGTTTATTTTTGTCCCTATAAATTCATTTTCTTCGATTTTGATCATTGCTTAGATACTTTTACTTGCTGAATCCGAATATATATTAACAGATATTCAATTAACCGACTATGTGAGCTCTAGCTCACACGCCAACTTCTGTTTTTGACAAACTGGATAAAAATATGTTCTTTGGTCACATGACGGACCTAAAATTTCGGTTCAGGACGATATTTTTGATTTTCTACAAGAGCCATATAAATTTTTTTCAAAAATTCGAGAATTTCTTCAAAATGGTCTCCCTATCTTTGAAATCAGCTAAAATTGGGCGGCCACCTATATAGATTAAATCAAATGTTCGCAATCCGCTAATATTGATATGATATTATAATATCCATATTAGGGGATAATTCTGAAATTAAATATCTAATCATATAAATTATATGATATCCTTTAACACTTTGGGTATTGAAAGAGTAGGTTGGCGAGCAACTAACACTCCGAACCTCTAGCACTCATAGGCTCTCTCTTTTCACTACATCTATCAAATCACAAAAGGTTAAGGATATATATTCGACGCGTATCATTGTTTTATACAAATCAATTTAAGACTTATTTTTTTCTGAAATTTTTCACTTAATTTGGTTCAAACTAAAAGATAGTGAGAAAAGTGGCCCTTTACCAGGCCTAGAAAATTTTCAAGCTTGCCGATTCCTGCTTTTACCGTTAGAGACAATACTTCTTTTTTTCAAATTTGATGCATTATGCATTAATAGTTTTGAACTAAATTGAACCGGTTGTGTCACACAACTTGTGTGCAACATATTGACTAACCAGGAAATGTTTCTTAATTAGTTTAAGGAGTGTCTAATTATTAGACTTAATAGGATAGTCAAAAGTATTAAAAATTCAAAGTACTTGATCATCACATTGTATATTTGTGTTTAAATAGGAATCATTAACTTTGAATGATCGAAGCTACCAGAAATGAATTATGCCTGTAGGTGTGAAACCTACCTGATTGACCCAAAAATTTATAACTTATAGGAGTACCATACTCAGCTCCTTTTTTCGTTTATCCTATTTAATTGGTATATTAATTTGTCCTAAAGCAACGTACAAAGAAGATATTTTTTAATCACACCGACAAAAAAAATAAAATTGAAAACCTCTCAATAAGATTTTGCGACCACTTTTTATCTTATTTGCCAGTTTTATTTTCCGTTGTTTATAAAGTTTTTTTGTGAACTATGTAAGTACTGTACGATGACAGTTAGGAAATTAGTTAGGAATTTGAAAGTGGTAGTTTTTAGTGTGTTTTAAGGGCGAAACGGCTAAAAACGTAGTCTTGTAGTCGGTTTCACGCCATATCCCTTTATCACCTTTTGGTTAGAATGCGTAGCCACACGTTAAAATCACACGTTAAAAGGAGTAGTGGCTACGCATTCTAACCAAAAGGTGATAAAGGGATATATGGATTACCGACCCTCAGAGTACAAAGCCTGAATATTTGAATGATACAAACAACGCAAGATATTAGCACCCAATCAAAACCCTGGATTGCGGAATAGCCGATTTCATTAATCAGATTAACAAGGATCAACCAATCAAATGCTCAGATTTCGCATATTTTCAAATATTCAGGATCTGAGCTCTGAGGGTCGGTTAACCATATATAGAAACAAAAAAAGTCTCTCTCTTCCAGGAGTTTAAAAAGTATTGACTTGATTTCCTTTTTTTATATACTTTTCTTTGAGAGATGAGGTTAGAGGTGTTCCAGTTAGGGAGCGAAGACTGTATTATGAAAAGTTACATTAAAAGAATTACAAAAAGAAAATTACAGTTAAAATTAAAATCTACAAAAAATATTGTATAGTATACAGTTGCAGCGTAGGGATTCATAATTTCTAAAAAAAATTGATAAAAAACGAATGACACAATAATATTATTTTGGTCAACTTTATGTAAAAGATTTCGAAGATCTACTTTGTGGCACTTAAGTTAAACTGAGCGACGCAAAACACTCGTTCAATTCGCTCGCACGCCGAGGCATACATTGCGTGACTAAGGGCCTCGGTGCATTTTGGCAGATTTGCACTTTTTCAATTTTTTTTGTCTTCATGGGAAACTTTTTGCCACTCATAATTTTCGAATAAAAAGTATTCAAACGTAAGTTGCCATTTTGAGCTCACTTTTTATAATCTTATTTTTTCAGATCATTATTTTACTTTATAAATCTTTTTGAAAAAACACTCAAAAAAAACGCGCGTTTGCTACTTTAGGTGTCTAAATTACATTAAAATTTCTTTTTTCTTTTTTATTAATTAGAAGCTTCAAAAAATGGTCTTGACCACCATCGAAAATTTATAAATTTAATTTTATATGATTTCTACTGTAAAAAAAATCGAAAATTAAATTTCCTAAAAAAGACGAAAAAAAAACGAAATTTTAGCACATCGAAAAGAAATATTTATTTTTTGAGTTTAATTTATTAAATTTCACGTGGTGGATGGGTCGGCTTACCAATTAGGCAAGTCTCGGTGAAATCATTTTTTTTTAATTTTGATTAAAGAGGGCTTAAGTATATTTCGCGCAAACCGTTATTTTATTTCAAAAAAGTATGATTCAGAGGCATTCTAATATTTCAGCTAAGGATCCCAGAAAAATTAGTTTGAAAAAATTTTGAACCAGAAATGAGGAAATTTCAAAAATATTTCCAAAAAGTTTTGACCAAAAATCTCAAAAAAGTGTCATATGATTTTTCAAATAGCATATAAAAAATATGTGGTCACCTACGCGAAAAGTTAAAGTAGCGATATTGAAGTTTTTTTTTTCGTTGATTTGAAGCAAATAATGCAAAAATATTTTGAACTCAAAATAAGGCATTTTTTGATAATGTTCGGAACTTTTTTAGAAATTTCTCATAATTTCTTGAATTCGGAAAGTTTAATTCGAACTCAAAATTTTCTTATCAAGCAATAATTCGAAAATTCTGTAGTTACAAAAGTTGCCTGGATTATGGAGCATAATATAGACTCAGTAAAAAGTTTTTCATCAAGAGCCCATATCCGCGGATATGCGTTTCTGTCAAAATGCACCGAGGCCCTTAAGGGGGTGGTAGTCGCAAAAACGTGGTTTTATAATTGATTTTGCGAGTTAAATAAAAAAAAGAATATCTCAATTCTGAGACAAATAATACCATTGAATAAAAGGCTGTTGATTCAGTTTAACAGTCAATATAAATAATTAGAGGATCCGCCGGAAACGGCGCTGGAAATTCAACAATCTGACAATTTAAAAAGCTATCTCCTCTCTGAGTTTTTTTAGATATCAACTTAATTTTTCTTTTAACTTAAATGAAATAATAACGTCCGAAGCTGTAAGATCTGATACGCCAAAATTTGTATGCAGGTTGCTGGTAATCACGAAAAATAGTTTTTTTTCGCTCGAAATTTGCACTTTTTCAAAACCTATCTCCTCTCTGAATTTTTGAGATAATATTTTCAAAGTCACATATATATGATCCTCAAACGCTTGTGGGTAGCTGTATGATCTGTTCGGTGGAAATCTATTTCTCAGTTTTTCTTGAGAGCGACCGGAATGAAATGTGAAAATTCGTTATAATACTCAAAATAAATAAATTTTCAGCTCTTTATTCCACAAGTAAATCAATTAAATGTGATTTCAAACTTAGATTTTTACAGGGAATTCAACAAAGTTAATTTTATTTCTCTAGCATACTTGGAAGTATCATTTCTTGTTAACCATAAAGAAATATGAGGGTCCGCTCTTATTTCCGGTTGCGAGAAAGTAATCAATTATGAATGTATTGTCATCGAAATTAGGCGCAATCGATTCAGTTTCGCCAGAATATTTCGATCAAAGTTATTTCATTAAATTGAGTTGATGAATAGCTTTATCACTATGGTTTGCGACTACCACCCCCTTAACCCACATACTCATTTTGGTAACAAACTACCAGAGTCGATTTTAAATGCTTCAGTTTTTCACAATGTGAACCAATAAAAAAGAGTTATAATATTTAACAACACGCTAAAGTATATTTCTACATTTAACTACACATTTTTATTACAATATACAAATTTTTTATTACAATATACAAAAAATTTCGGCGATATTGGCAAATTTGGCACATTCGGCGATATGGGAACAGAAATACAAATTTTTGTTAAAAAATGAAAAAAATGTGTAGGCGTTCAAAATGACGTCATATTTTGAATCTTTATTTCAATTTAATTAGGAGTTTTACAGAAGGTTCGAATGAATTAAATCACCAAAATACGTAGAATTAAGTTCTCGACCGAATGCGATCAAATAAAAGTTGAAAAGAGAAAATTTTTGAAATTTAATCTTGAAAATGACGTCATTCATGACGCCCACAAAGTAATTTGTAATAGAAATATTAAAAAAAATTCGGCGATATTGGCAAATTCGGCAATATTGGCACATACGGCGATATTGCCACTGCAAGTATTTTAGCTAAAAATCGTAATACACAAAACATGTTGTCAAGATGGTCTAAAATTTCATTATTCAATTCAAATAAAGTAATTTCATTTATCTGGTATAAAATAATAGTCAACTTTATCTTTATTTCTGTCACTTACACAGAAATTTCCAGAAAATTTGGCTAGTCTACTAGACAATTTATATTAATTTTTTAAATTTTTTTTAATAATTCTGATTAGTTCCGATACCGACAATTTCTAAAGTGTCGAAGTTTTTTAATCAATTACAGGGGAAGGCCCCACATCTCCGAAGAAAACTACGCAATTTCATGATTTTCAATTAAAATAGTTTTAAAGCCCATATCGCCGAAAGTGCCAATATCGCCGAATTGCGTGGGCGTTTGAGGTTTTTATTTAAAAGTACTTTGAGTGCGTCATAAATAATGTAATTTTTTTAAGATTGGATTTTGTAAATTTACTTTTTCGAATTTTTGTTTAATTGCGTTTGGTGGAATATATCAATAATTAACGCATTTTGATGAATTACTTCAGAAGAATCAATTGTTAAACTTGCTAACGAATTGAAAAAATCATTTTGAACGTCTATGCGTTTTCCATTTCAAACTAAAAACTGCCGAAAGTGCCAATATCGCCCAAAATGCCCGATATCGCCCAAAATACCCGATATCGCCTTTCCCCTGTATGGGTTTCTCTCAATAAGGCCACGAAAAAGTGAAAATGACCCTTTGAAATAAGTACAATTCAATGTAGTTCTATGTTACTGATCACGTCGTAAATTCTAAAGAAACAGGAACGAGTATTTAGAAAAAAAAATATATCATTGAGAAACATATAGGTCGTTCATTATTGATAATAATATTTATATTCAAAGTGACTTGACAAAATCTTGTTCGGTCACGAGTTTTTCCCTATTATTCAATTCAATTTGTAAAATAAAATTATTCGGCATATTGAGTACCCGGTTACAAATAGACTACAGAAAATAATTTTTATGCAAGGAGATTAAGAACGTGATATTTATATTATTTTTTAGAAAACAACGGTCAGTTTTATAAAATGGGCGTGGTTTTTAAGTAGGGTAGCCGAAGATTTTTTCAATAATTGAATGAACAAATTGAACAATTTGTGCTCGACCAATTCCCACTATGGCGATTATCTTCAAAATTTCGCACCATACCAAGCTTGCAAGGTTAAGGACCGCGGTGCTATTCGACAGATCCGGATATATTTTCTTCAATATACCATGATGTATTACCATCAAAGTAATGTTTCATAATCCAGGCAACTTTTGTAACTACAGTATTTTCGAATTATTGCTTTTTTAGAAAATTTTGAGTTCGAATTAAACCTTTCAAATTCGACAAATTATGAGAAATTTTTGAAAAAAATTCCGAACATTATGAAAAAATGCTTTATTGTTTGTTCAATTTTTTTAAATATTTGTTTTAAATCAACGGAAAATAATCTTCAAAATGGCCAGTTTTACTTTTTGCGTAGGTGACCACATATTTTTTATATGCTATTTGATGGATTAAAATAAAAATTTATCACACCAAAACTTGCCAAATTGGTAAGCCGACCAATCCACTGTTTAAAATTTATTTCATTCAACTCATGAAAAAAAATATTTTTTTCGATGTGCCAAAATTTTATTTTTTTTCAAAATTTTAACTTTTCGATTTTGACGTAGAAATCGTATAAAAACAAATTTTATAAATTTTCAACGGTGGATGGGTCGGTGTTAACGGTTCCTATTTAATAAAAATAAAATTTACCTTAATTTAGACACCTAAAATAGCAAACGCTCGTTTTTAGAGTGTTTTTTTAAACGACGATCCATAAAGTAAAAATAATCAATCTGAAAAAAACAGATTATACAAAGTAAGCTCAAAAGTAGCAACTTTTGTTAGAAAAAGTTTTTATCCGAAAATTTTGAAGTGGCAAAAAGTTTCCCATCAAGAAAATAAAAATGAAAAAGTGCAAATCTGTCAAATAGCACCGAGGCCCTTAATGACAAGTTTGTATTTTTGCAAGGCCTTGTACGGCTAAACCAATAAAGATAAGACATTTCTGAACAAAACATTGGAAATATCTAATAGAAACCTGCTAATCTGATCTATCCGTTAACTGGCATGGCATCTCCCTTTATCACCATCTGGTTAACCGCGGTCAAAGACGAATCCCTGGGCTTTTTTCAAAGAAACAAGGATGCTGATGCTTAGCATGTCCACCATTAATTTCGACTTATAGAAATAATGGGTGGATTGTTCCGAAACTTCTCGGGGGTAAATAATATATTGCAAAATAGAAAAAAAAATTATGAAAAATTTTTTTGGTAGTCACGATCAAAATATAGCGATTTTTCGTTTTTTCAGTATTTAATTAATATAAAACAGATGCTCACCACAAGAAGCGCAATAAAATTCCACATAAACCCCTATAATTGAAAAATCGACCCGAACTGGTCGATTTTGGCCGAAAATCGATTGGTGGACATGCTACTGATGCTTATATCGGAAAGTTTTGAGATTCGATGAAAATCTGGAAAATTGTCTAAATTTTAGTGAATGGGAGCTGTTTTTTGCCGAAAAAAGTGTTTTTCGAATTCAAGAAGCTCAATGGGTCGTGAATATCGAATGGGTATTCAACAAAAAAGTAAGCGAAATCGACAATTTTGAACATAGAAGTTATAATCAGGAAACGTTTATGCCACCAAAATATTCTTTGGGTACGATTCGCGGAAAACGATATTACCAACTCTGGTCTGTTTATTTTACACAGCAGATTTTAGAAAAAAATTGTCAGAAAAAAATAGTTCAAAATCAGACCATAGTTGCTAATATATTTATCAGCAAATCGTTCCCAAGAAATTTATGTTTTCTATCTATGATTTCGGCCAATCAGGCCGAAATTCGAAACAGTACTTCTCATTAAATATTCACGACTCATTGAGGTTCTTATATTCCGAAAATGGCATTTCTAGCTATCCCACAGTAATAGATTCACGTCGAGAATACACTCTTTTTTTGCACATTCGACCATATAACCGACCCCTGAGGCAAAAATCGAATATATCAGCTCCCATTCACTACAATTAAGAGAATTTTGCGGATTAAAACTAAGCTCAAAACTTTCCGATATAAGCACTAGAATCTATGTTTCTTTGAAAAAGTACAAGGATAAATCTGTCCAATAGCTCGACAAATTTTTTTCCTGCGGTTGATATTATAAACAAAATAACGACGATATATTTTTAATTACTTTTATTGCTTATTTTAACAATATAAAAAGCACCGGATAAATACGGGTCTATAATACGACCCAAAAAAGTACTTATAATGACTGATCTATATTTCGCAAAAACGCGCGAAATCTAAATCGCGCTTGAATATTTTCGCCCGCTAGCGGCGCTGTGAGTTCAGAGCCGATTACAATTTTAGGAATTTAAATGATCACTACATAATCCACCATGACTAGTCCAAATTTAAAATCGGATCTGAACTTGAATTTCAGAAAATAATGTCATTAATTGTTGATTGCTCAATCAAGGGCAGGTGCTTAAAATTTTGGTCGGAAATATTTTAGTACCGGACAGGCATCGCTTCATGTGAGGTGACGGATACCGATCTGGTTTTAGGATCGTATTCAATTTTCTGGCGAAGAGAAATTCTTAAAGACCCATCGGCCTTTTTGAAAATAATAAGTGGAATATTAAATCCACTTTGAGTCGGCTGGATAATTCCTAAACTTTGCCAATTTTCTATTTCTTTATCCACTTTTTCTCTCAGATGGATGGGGATTGGTCGAGGCGGTTGATGAGCAGTCTGTGATTCGTCAATGAGAGGCATTGTGAATCTGAAGTAACCTAGTTTTCTTAGGTCGCTAGGCCTCATCGAAAACGAAAGTCTCGTCGAAAATCGGTTTTCGTAAATAAGCATTTCCATACGGGATTCCTGGCTTTTTCTAAAGAACATTCAGTTATTTTATCTCACTTCAGTCGCTATTATGTTCTAATTTTTATAGCACCTGCTAGGAGTAAAACTATAAAAAATTTCATAAATTGATTCTTTATTTATCTTGGTGGTTAAGTAACAAATAATTGAATGCTATTATACCAAGTGTGATGAATTAGCTGAGGTACATAAATAGTTTCGAGCCGGTGATTTTTAACCGGCGGAGAATTTTTAAAGGTTTGGCTGCGAGCACAGCTGATTGATAAGTTTACTTGATTGATCAGCAATTATAATCAGTGAATCGGGAAATAACTTCGGAGATCAGAATTACTAAATAATTTTCCCCTTTTTACATTTGGAAGTTATTTTCCGATTGACTATTACAGATTAAACAGAAATAGAAAAAATTCGGGGTCAAATAAGATTTTTTAACATATTTCCGATACAGTATTTAAATAAAATCGAAAATCTTAATTAACTTTTCTTCGTAACACTTTTGGGTATAATTTTGTTATTCCTTGACGTGTATAAATTCTGAAGTATGACATATGAATTTTTAACAAACTTTTAATTTTTTTTGACCCCCTTGATCATTTATAATATTTTATTTTGGTACCGCACGGATTCTTTGCCGATATTGTACAGCCTGATTTATGATAAGCTATATTTGAACTTTTAATTTATTAGGTCATGAAAACTGCTGTCATTTTTTCACTTCATATAAAGTTAAATTTTCAAATGTAAAAAAATACCGTAAATTTAAAAATAAGATTTGAATTGATTTATATCAGTTATAGTACAAACTAAGGACTCAAATAGTTTTAAGATAATTTGGTCTCTATTATTGAAGTACTTAGATAACTATACTGGGTATGAATCGAAATAAATTTGATCTTGAAAACTGGAAAATTTTGAATTTAATAAAGTTTTTTAACTTGATAATATTTGAGACCAATAATTTTGATAGGCCCCTTGTCTGTTGAGGTACGGTAACAAATCTTCAGTTGGTGAGTTGCTACATTCGGTTGGGTTGTTATTAAAAGACATAATTTACCTTAGTTTTTTATTGCAAATCTCATTTAAAAAAATAAGTAAAAGTAATTTTTTAAAATATAAATAATGATGATTTCTCAGAGAAGTTTTTGGTTATATAGCAGGAGAATTTGAGTAGGTTAACATTCCTATAATTTTTAAAGGCATAGTATCGAAGAAATTTTTTTATTGTTAATGGTACTATTAACCTCCTTAATAAATACGTTTTTTATAATTTTTTGTAGTTTCCCAGGCTTTCAACGTTGAGGCTTTCATCTACATTCTTGTACTACGGTTACGTTGATCGTAATCGTAGTACCATATGTGATGGCGAAACACTGTCTCTTTCTTCATTTTTTTCATATAAAGCTCTAGCAGGATTTGATTGAGCGGATTTGCTTCAAATTTGAAAATAATTCATTTCTGGGGTCGGCTCAGCTCTAGCAGGATATATTCGTCTTTTTGATTTCGCGGTTTCTTCTTTTTTTTCCAAATATAAGACAAATCCATTCAAAATAAGCTCTATCTTTATTTGGATCTCTTTTTGTATTGAAGACGTTGTTCTTTAATTGGATTTAGGCACCATCATGTACTTATTTTTATACCACCTGCTAGAAGTAAAACTATTAAAATTTACATAAATTGATTCTTTATTTATCTTGGTGGTAAAGTAACAAATAATTGAATGCTATTCAGTAAAATGAATTTGTTGAGGTACAGAAAGGGTTACGCGCTGGTGATTTTTATCGGCGGAGAGTTATCAAAAGGTTCAGCTGCGAGCACACCTGATTGATAGGTTTAGCAGATGAATCAGCAATTTAATCAGTGAATCGGGAAATAACTTCGAAGATTATAATCACTACATGTTTGTTCCAGAAATATCTTGTCTTCTTTGGCCTAGAAATTGGTCAATAAAAGTCAAATTTATGATTCGAGAAGCTTAACACACATTTCGTAATTACGCGTCACTTTTAATTTAAATTTTAATTCGTTGAACCGAATTGATTGTTATTACGCATAGAATATTGTGGGTCTTGTAGGTTCGGAGTTATTTGTTCCAGTCAAAAGCCAAAGATTTTTTAGTTTTTTGCTCAATTATTTAAGTTTAATAGGTAAACTTTTTAATGCAGTTCTCATTCGTCAACTTGTACATCCTTAACTGGTACAAACGATCTAACTGGTAAATTTTTTGGAGTCGTTCAACGTGTTCCTAACTGATACAGTAAAAAAGGGGTGTTTTTTGAACTTCTGCTTATAATTTTCGAGAGCCCCAGAAATTACTTCTTTATATGGATTCAAAGATTTTCTTGAGTTATTATGGTTTTGAGATATATTAAAGAGGAAAAATTGAAAACTCTTTGATTTTTACATTTGCAAATTTTAAATTAAAAAAGCGAGCACATTTTAATTACAAGTTTTTTCACAAAAACATGTTATAAAACTGCTGGCTGTATTTCATTTGTGTCAAACACAAAAAATTTTCCATTCGAATTGAACTACAAAAATATTAATTTTAATCTATAATGAAGCTTTCTAAGCAAAAGTATAAGGTGAGCTCTAACTGGTACAACCAGTTGTCAACCACGCTCACTTGTACACTTTTTCTGGGTCGGTAATTGTACTACAGCAGGGTCCGGCGGATAGGTGAAAGTTTTT
>SCLH01063193.1:0-11867 GCA_004367855.1 Oikopleura vanhoeffeni
TTCTTATTATTGCACTTTTTTTTATGTGTCCACTGGAAAATCATTTTTTCGCGAAGTTTATTTTTTCTGTCGCCCCATATTTTTACAATTTTTTGTCAAACAAATAAATGAAAATGTTATAAGGGAGTGGTGTTAGTGATTTAAAGAGATTTTCAGAGGTTTCGTACGGTTTAAAAAATGCAGACTAGGAGATTTTTGAAACATATATTAGGAAGATCTATCTTTGTTCTCGGCCGCATTTCTATCTAGACAGTTTAGTACAGGCTTTCCAAAGGGATCCATCCCCGCCGATCTCTCTCCATCCCTATCCCGTTTTATCGCCCAAACGGGCGATAGGGATGACAAGCGAGAGTAGGATTATCCCCCGTTTTATCCCGGGTCCGGGATAGCCTTATCCCTTTTTTGATAAATTACGAATAAATTTTAGCTGCAACGCGAGTGTACGTGGGGGTTATACTTTAAAAGGTAGAAGATTGTGTATTTTGCGGTATTTTTCGATGACTTCACACTTCCGGCTTTAACCGGAAGTGGAGGTAAATGTGTTTATTTATTTATATAATTACTTGGGGCGATTATATTTGAGGGTAAATATGTCTAAAAAAATTTGGTGGTATGTTTCGATTGACTCCCGGTTAAATCGAAAGTCAGGTAGAATTTTACTTTATGAGTTCATTTATTTATGAGGATGTAAATTGAATTTAAAACGGTGGCATTTTCGATAAAATTGGTCACTTCCTGTTCAGTTGTCTCAAAACTGTTTAGATTTTTGATTACTCATATATTACGGCAGAACTGAGATCGAAAGTGAAATAATGACAAAAAAAAATGTTGTTCATTTCCCCCAACTTGATTTGGGGGACCTTTCCCCACAACCCCCCAAATTGCAAATCTTAGATTTTTGAAATTTGGTTACATTTAAAGGTCATTTCTGTGTTAATCTGAGGATTAGAATAAACATCGGACACTACTGTGGTTCTTGTCTAAGCGGACACTAAGTACTGAGCGGACCAAAACCGGCAAAACCTACGTCAGTTTTTTTTGGAAAACCCTCGAAACCTATATTCTAGCGGACAAAACCGGATTTTTTACGAAACATTTTAAACAAATTTCAAGCTTTTATTTTAGGGTTGCGGTCGCACTGTTTTTTTGGGTACTTGGGGTTTTGAAAAAATTGCACGAAATTGTAGGAACACTCAGAAAGCCATAAACTTATTAAAAAACAAAAAAAATCCAAAAATAAAGTTTCTACAATTTTCATTTTTTTCAGGAATTTTTCCTGGTATTTTTCTTGGAAACATTTGAAACTCACTTTTCGACCAGAAAAAACTCAAAATTATCAAAAACTGTTTAGCAGATTTTTTGATCAGTGAAACTCAAGCCGTCCATGGGAACGCGTCATAAACTTGGAGCAAGAATGTTCAGAGAAATATTCGCAATCAAGATAGGGCATAAAAATGGAAGATACAGTTAGTTTTCAACATATCGGTATTTCGCCGAATACATTTCTCTTCCTCCACAGTTGAAGTTGAATAATTTGTCGGTGTTTCGAACTATCGATAGTTAAAAGATCACAAAAAACAGTAAATTAAGTATCCCCGGTATATGCCGATACAGTACTTTCGACTAAATCCGATGGACTTTTATCTTCGAGTTCTTCACTTCCGCTTTACTAAAAGCGGGTGTCTCTTAAAATTCAACAAACAATTTTAAAATTTCTGCTTCATCATATTAACCAAAAACATATTTCTCCATCTTTTCTCAATTCCTATTACTGCATTTCTGAAATGTAACCTCGGAGAATATAGATTTTGAATAGCAAAAATCTAATATCGGAAGTTTTGAAATTGGTGATAATCCAAAAATTTTGTTCTTAATTTTAGTGTATTAAACGAGCTGTTTTCTTTTCGAATTTTTCTCAGGGCAGTTTAGCAATCTGGTTAAATGTGCTTGAATTAAAGGGTGTTTTTGACGTTTTGATTAAAGGTTTTTTCTGTGGAAATGCAAGTACGTTCATTTTCGGAATTGATGTAACAAGCCCAAGGGTGCAGTGAGATTTTGCAGGAAGTTATTTTTCAACTTTTAGACGCCTGATTGGCCTGTGAAAATCGACAAAAAGTGCGCGAAATCGACAATTTTGAATATGAAGTGGAATTAGAAATTTAATTACCACCAAAAAGATTCTTGGGTACCGTTTGCTGGAAACGATTAGAAGCACTTTGGTCTGGATTTTTGAACAGACAACGGGTGCTAGAGATCAAAAATGAATTTTGCATGAAAAATCTATTAATTTTTTTCTAGAATCCGCTGTGTTAAATCAGGACCATAGTTGCTAATTATGTTTTCTAGCAAACCGTACGCAAGGAATCTTTTTCGTTGGTACATTAATTTTCTAATTCTCACTATTCATATTCAAAATTGTCGAATCAACTGCACCAAAATAGCCTTAGGAAGGCCCCCAAAATTCATTTCTGCTTTTATATAAAAAATTCGAGATTTTATTTTTTAAATTTTCGATTTTTTTAATTTTTCTAAGCTTTTTTTTGAGAAAAATAAATAAACCTCAATTTTAATGAGGAAATTTCTAAAATACAGTAAAAATGAGTAAGCACCGTCCATTTTACTTTCAGGTTTGCAGTTAGCTACAATTTTCAAGTGTACTTCAGGTTACAATCGGGTGGAAAATAATTTTCTAGAAACTTTCAAAAATCTGAATTCCAGTTGAACAAAATTGCAAAAAACCGTTGAGTACCTCCTTAATTTGAGATCACAAATCGCTGTTTAATGTTTTTATTAGTCAATATTTTGATTATTTGATAACTTTTCAGAAAAATTATCGATTTTTTCCCTGACAGAAAAATTTTTTCAGTGAGCATTAACTCTTTTAGCGACACATTTCAAGAAATTCAAACTTATCAAACAATTTGTTTTTCGATTCTACATTTCTGCTTCAAAAAATGTGAAAGCTCTACGACATCATTTTCAAGTTTTTGTCAAACAGAATAGATGAAAGGTTCTAACGCCACACCCCCTTAATTAAGAAATTTTCTACTTAATCTCAAATAAAATTTTTTTAATTTTCTATAGTATGACTTTTGTATCATTTTTAAATGAATCAGAAACGTTTTTGTCGACCTCTCAAGAGTTTCTTAAAAGGTCGAAGATTGGAAAGTGCTTCAATTTTGGAAATTTCAATTTGTTAGTTGCTATGATCTTAATGAGTATATAAAAAAGCCTTGGCCAAGCTTGGACTTTTTGTTCCTTGCGAAGTTAGCTCTTAGAGGGCGCCGCGCACATTAAAAGTAAAATGATTCCATCAACTCGACTGGTAATCGAACCTCGATGTGAATTGCGACAACTAGTTAGCGTCCAACCCACGCTCGTCTCCCACGAAGTAACAAGATAACACACAATTAATTCATTAAGGGAGTCACTTAGGGGCTCTCTATGGGAGAAACTTATATTTTTGTCACATTCTAAAATTTTTCATCGGTTTGCTCCCAATACAATAATTTTGCTTATACCATTAATATTCTTTACACTATCAAAAAACGAGAGACCACTCTGGGATTCTTTTGATCCCAAAGTGCTACTTTGAAAACGTTTTTAAGTGGAGTTCCGTTCAATTATGGCATATCTATATGAAATATGATAGTTAGTTTTTCTAGCACGCGAGAAGGTACGGTGTTGTCTTCGCAACGAATGCGAAGGGACCCGTTTAGTCCGCTCAACCCGTAAGATTTTATTACAGGTGCATTTGAATTGGTAGATCAGGTTGGCAGTGTCTCAGTTTAACAGATGTCGGTGTTTGCTGATGCTTTTATGTAGAGGGAAGCCGATGGTTTGCTGTTGAAAGCGTATAGACATAAGATTGGGATTATAAATTTTTTCATGCGTTTAAAGAGTTCCCTAACGTAACCCTCAACTATAAGGGCTCATGTGTAACTTAACATAATGTTGAACCGAGATTCTCAGGCTTTTTTTCTGGTTTTTGGCTCGCATAAAAAGGTTCCGGGTAAACTGCATGAAAAGGTCTTATTTGCAAAGAGTTGAGAATGGTTAAGCTGTCGTTACTATTTACTACACAGGTTCCGTTTGACATAATCGAGTGCCTGTAATGCTCATGACGGTATCAAGATTTGCTTACGATACGTTTGTGAACTTCATTTGGCTGTTTTCTATACAAAATGGTGGCGGATAAAAAGATTAATTTATTTCCATTCATTTTCTCACCGGTAAATTTGACTATCCTTTTGGATCTCAAGAGTTTATAGCGGTTAAATGCTGTTGTACCACCACTACTCAAACGTCCCTGCACCTACGGTCATACGGACCGGTTATTGATTTGACAATTTTTTTCATTTTGTGATGAAGTAGCAGGTTTAACGGCAAATCTTCTGAATTTTTGACAGGAAATGTTATATATAATGTACATAAATGAAAATATAGTTAAAATTTTTAGGGGTAAACGTTGATAATCAATCGACAAAACTTTAAATGATTTATCATTTTTCTTCTGATAAATTATTTCATCAATTATCATTTAAGGGAGCAGTGTCCGCAAAAAAAAATTATCAAAAAGTTTTCCCTAGGCTAATTTCGCCAAACGAAAACTATGATTTTTTTGTCTTACGGCCGATTCCAGTGCCCAGTTTTTTAGGCGCCGTAGAGAGCCGTGAACTGAAATATTTCGGGTACATAATTCTGACTTAAGGGGGTCGGTGTATTTTGGCAGATTTGCACTTCTTTCATATTTTTTCCGCTTGCTAGGAAACTTTTATCACTTCAACATGTGAAAAAATCATTTTTAGACCGTAACTTGGAGCTTTTCATTGCTCACTTTGTATTAATCTGATATTTTTGTAAAGACTCGATTATTTAACTTTAAAATCGTCTTTTGAAACAACACTCAAAAACAGCTGCGTTTGCTATCGAGGGAAGGGTGTCTCAATTACAGTTAAAATTAATTTCTTCTTTTTTTTATTGAATTTAAGCATTGTTCTCGACCACCATTTGAAAATTTGTTAATTTGCATTTATGTACAATTTTTACGTCAAATCGAAAGTTTAATTGTTTTTTAAAAAAGACGGAAAAAAACCAAAATTTTAGCTCATTCCAAAGAAATTTTTTTTTTCATGAGTTAAATAAAATAAATTTTTAAGGATGTGGGCGACTGATAATTGAGATTTCTCAGCAAACTTTTTGATAGCCCCATTTTGCTAGAGGAATATTCCACTCGAAGTTTTTTATTATAGGCCTAGATTTTTTTGAATTTTGATTTTTTCAAAAAAAAAGTAGTTGAGATTTTTGAAGATTTTTGAGAAATTTTCGAAGTGAAAGGTACCATTCGATCTTAGAATTTATTTGTCACCTTTTTAAATTGCGATTTAGGACACTTAACTCGATAAATACTGCCAAAAAAACGTTAAATTTTCAATTTTTAATTTTTTTTTAATTATCAAAGAAGTTTCAGATTTCAACAAAAACTAGAAATTTCAAAGTCGTTCCTGCGATTTTGGACAAAAAATTCAGAAAAAACTCTCCGCTCGTACCTTAATTCCAGGCTTAGCGGTGAAATTTGATGCACAATTCGAAAATTTTCCGATATATTCAAGGAGGAGTAGGCTTTTGCGTTGAGGCTCCCAAATACGCGTTTTTGACCACTAGGGTGCAAATTTTTTAAAAATTTTCTTCCGCTCGGAGTGTGCGCATTATATTTGGCGCAAGTTGAATCGCAATATAACAAAACAGTGATGGGAATGAATGAGGAGTAGGCTTTTTAGTGCTTTTTTGGGAGACCTATTTAAAACCATTTCTGAGCGTAGGTTTGAGGGTATCAGATGCTCTGAAGTACTTGGACCCCTTCCTTACGAAAGTTGTACTACGTATTTGGAAAAAAAATTTAATTATTTCTGGAAGCCAGGTTTTCTCAGAAACTTCACTTGAACAATGTGTAAAAAAAGCCCAATTTGACGTCGCCCACATCCTTAAACGGTGGATCGGTCGCGTTCACCAATTTTGCAAGTTTGGGGTGTGATAAAATTTATTTAATTCTGGATAAAAAAGGGCTTTCGTGGGACTTCTGCCAAACCGTTGTTTTACTTCCAAAAGATACGATTTCAGTGGATAAAATAGAAGAGCAAAGAAAACAAAGAGAGACATATTGGAATATAGTGAAGTAAGACTTCCCAATATTTAGCTAAGGATTCCAAGAGGAAAATTAATTTGAAAAATTTTGAACGGAGAAATGGGGAAAATTGTCATAATATTTCCAAATTAGTTTCGACCGACAATCCGCCAAAAATTGTCATTATGATTTTTTTCAAATAGCATATAAAAAATATGTGGTCTACGCGGAAACAAGTTCAAGTGGCCCTTTTCGAATAATTTTTTTTCGTTGATTAAAACAAATACTGTAAAAAACAAATTGAAGAAAAAAATAAAGCTATTTTTTCATAATGTTCGGAATGTGTTTTCAAAAAACTCTCTCCTCATACATTTGTCGTGAATTCTGAAGTTTAATTTGACTTAAATCTCTCTTAAAAAGCAGTAGTAATTTCGAAAATTCTGTAGTTACAAAAAGTTGCTGGAGTTATGAAAACATTACTTTGGTGGTATTATTTGAGAGGAATTATATAAACCCTGTAAAGAGTTTTTTCATCAGAGCCCATTATCCCGTATCTGTCAAAATGCACGACCCCCTAAACAGTACATATTCGATTTTAGTTCAGAGAATATTGTTTGTTTAACCCCCACCCTGCACGGAGAGTGTTTAGGAATACACACACATAGACTATGTGACATAAATAGGGTGCGAGCGGTCAACAAACTCTCTTCTAAGTTTTTAAAATAATGATTAAATTAAATGATTAAATTAAAATGGTTTTCATCTTACGAAGTGTTCCCGCCTACGCATTTTTTTTTGTCCAAAATGACCATATTTTCCGGCCGGCAAAGGAATCAGCGGTGTGCCCAAATATTTTTAGGTCTCGGTGTTCTTGAATCACGCCTCGTGCGGTGCCGTGCGGGGTTAAGATGGACTAACTAAAACTTCAAATATCGGCTTGACATCAGCCAACTTATATGCTCAGTTTTCCATGGCCTTATTTTGAGGCCTTCTTTTCGAAAAAATCGGTGCTAACTTCTTTCCTAAAAATGTCATTATTTTCAGTCGCATCGAAGTTTTTGGAAAATTAAACGCCACTGCAATCTTTCAAAATGCAACAAGTTTGTACTTTTATAAAAAAAATTTGGCCCTACTTTATGAAAACTAAACCTCGGGGGGAGATATTTTTAATTAAGCTAAAATTCATGAAAAAACGGCTAACAAATCGTTCAGTTTATTGGACCTCTAGAAAAAATTTCAGTCGTCGAAATGAAAAAAAGAACGTCGATGCAAATATTAGTTTGTTATTCCACGTCATTATGCCAAGTTTCGAAATTTTCGTATATGGCCTGGGAGGAATATATTTTAAATTTTCGCGAAAGTGACGTCCTGTCACGACTATGTGGCACGATTGGTTGTCTGTAGTCATCAAAAACTTCAGTTTGCACTGTTGATTTCACAAGATTGGGCTAGGTCTTTCAAATTGGCATCTTTTGGAATTTATTGCTCTGGGTTCAGATTAGGAACGGTATCGCTTAATTAGTTGCAAAACAATTATGATTGTATATAATGGAATGTGATTAATTGCGCAATTTAGTAATTTTATTTTTTGAGACAAAATAATGGCTGGTTAGAACGAGAGTGCTTTTTAAAAATGGTTAAATTTCTGGCAGATGTCGCTTTTTTTTGGCGACTTAGTAATATAACTTCAGTACTATATCCGTTAGCGGTACTAATAACTTATATAATTGTAACTTCAGTAGTATATACGTCAGGTATACTAAAAACTATACTTTTTAGGAACACTTTTTTCAACACTTTACCTCCAATAATTCAATTGAAGGTAGTCTTCAACCTACGTTTACTATACGCAAATCAGGTTCCCAGAGCATTTTTAATAAGCCAGGTGCTCTTGTCTGGTTACCGGGTAACCGTTACCCTCGCTATTCATAAGCCATAGATTCCATGTTCAGCGTAGTTCGCACGTGCTGATTTAAATTGAAAAAAAAAATTTACTTCAAATAAAAAGTTTTCTAGAAAATTATTTTTTTGCCGTTATTAACAGAGAGACTGTTTTTATTTTTTTGCCGTATACTCTAGCGTTTCATGATTTTTGCCCGGAGATAGCAAACACGCGAGCTTCTTGCCAAAAATTAGTGCATTAATTTGAGTCAAAAAGTGTTGCTGTTGCCCTCACTTTAGCTGTAATACTTCTTTATAAATTCTCCGCAATATCCCTTTATAACACTTTTGTGATTATCTCGGCCTTGATGAGCAAACGTTAGTGTGTTTTGAAAAAAGAAGGGCCGAGTATTAAAAAGTTGTGATAAAGGGATATTTCAGTTAATATGGCTTAGCATTTATGTTGATTCCAACTGTCGTTATAATCTAATATTAAAATTTAGTTGCAGATTCTAATTTCAATTTCAAGCAGGTAACTACTCTGTGCAGGGCATTCAACTACACAAAGACGGTCAGTTGTCGACAAAAGGATGGAATTTCAATGCTTCAACTATACATGCCTCGATTGAGAATGCCAAATGGCTATTAATGCGATATCGACCTCCAATATTTGGATGTCAACTTATCCCAGGATTTTCCAGCCAAACACTTCTGACTATATTCAAATTCTTATTTTGAAAAATCAAAATCAAGAACAAATTGACAAAAATCCGGAAATTGTCGGGTAAGAGGTTTTTGCTTCAAAAACTACTCAAATAGAACGGTGAATGGTAGAAAGGCTACCAACTTGCAGCAGGTAAGATTTTCAAATTGAAATACTTCATAAGGATAATTACTACGTATCATTCATTAAAGACATATAAAATGACCACACATATCGAAAATAAGGCCTAGGTAGGTCTAAACACTTTTTACCTAGTTAAAAGATAGGGAATAAGTGTTCAGACCTACCTAAGCCTAGTTATCGATATTAAGAGAAAAATTAATCCGAATCGGACTATTTCAATTTCTTTTCAATTAACTTTTGAATCTGAAAATTTTAGTCAAAATAGGATTGCATGCCAAAACTTAAGTATTAATTTTTTTATTTAGTTTTCGACATGAAATGAAGTATCTGGATGCTTTCCTGGAAGAAAAAACAAGAAAAGTTTTGCTTATATTGGACAATGCACCATCCCACAAGATTGATTTTACCCGATACCTGAACATCCAACCATTTTTTCTGCCTCCTGATACCACGAGCATTTTCCAGCAATGCGACCAGGCAATAAATGCGGTAACAAAAGCTAAAATACAAAGCCTTGGCTTGATGATCCAGCGGATTCCAATTCCATGCATGGATCCAATAAAAAGTACTTGCATTATAAAACTAATGACAAGAATAACGCTATAAAATTCGAAAAAAACTGTGTTTTTTGCCTGATTCAAACCTGTTGAAATTGAGATTCAACCTTAGCAAGAAATTGAGGATGGTTGGAAACTTGAAGCATCAGAAGAAACAGAACGTGAAGCTTGGGCAATACTTTCACAGGACACTGTCAATTTTGTCGCCGAATTAGCAGTTGCTCGAGATAACGAGCCAACAATTATATCCACGAGAAAATCCAGAAGAATTACCGATTGAAATACCACAAGTTTCTGATAATAATGAGGCTTAGTTTCAGATTTCAACATATCCAACTGCCCCTTATGCTGGTGTTGAGGTTCTGTCCTAACTCCAAGAAAATAGTGTTTAAGATTCTGACATCGAATTTCAATCTACAACTTCCGTTCCTTCAAGCATTATATAGAAAATTTTAGGACGTTTGAGAAACTGTCAGGACGTTTTGTCAGGACGTTAAAGAAATAAAAATTTACTCAGCGCCGTCAGGACAAAAGTTGAAAATGCAGCAGTTGCAGAAATTTTTTTCCAAAAAAATGAATCATTCAGAAGCAACCTGCAATTTTTGTTCTTTAATTTACAGGTGTTTTTGAAAATAGCTCAATGTCTCGGAAGGTTAAGCGTTTCTAAAGACCTCAATTATGATATAATTTACCATTTCGGTGATGTTTATAAAGATAATTAAATAAAGGTAATTGAAATAAAGGTAATTAAATTGTCTTATCTGAAAATAAAGTCCCATCCCCTTTTTATCCCGTTTTATAATGATGCGATTTATGTTTTAACCCTTTCACACCCAAACGCCATTCGGTGACGCGAGATTTTTAAATTCTCAAAACTAGATAGAATTATTAAATCCCCAAACTTTTAATTTGAATGTGTCATAGAGTTCGTTTTTTAAATTTGATACGACTAGCAGTTCAAAAAATATTTTTTCGGATTTTTTATCGGATTTTTGCCTAATTTTTGTTTAATAATTCTAGTGTAAATACGACACATAAAAACAAAATTCTAATGAGACCAATACTTAGGAAATAACCTGAGGCTACTCTTGGTACTATTTTTTTCCTGGTCTTTATTGAGAGTTTTATTTTTTCTCAAGTGATTTCTCTAAAAACTCGAAAAATAAAAAGCTTTTGTTTTCGCAAATAATTATTCTTTGAAATACATCAGTTTGATTTTTAGTTATTATCAGATACGAAGCGACAAAGAGCAAATTGAACCTTGACAAGCTCGATATCATGCTGAGTAATCAAGCCTACAGCGGGCCGAGATACTGAGTTTGTCTTCTTTTTAGTGGCTGGACATCTTGATCAAATAAATTTATTTTTATCCTCAAAAATAGTTTTTTAACGATTTTCGAAATGTAAAAAAAATTATTATGTTGTGGGCTAATGAATAGAAACATTTTAATCAGAGAACAGATTCAGAAAGCGAAGGTTGAGTTATTTATTTATAATTTGCAAATCACTCTATAAAATCGTTTTTTGGAAAAAACTAACTTCATTTTTTTTATAAAAAATTTAACGTTTAAAATTTAAGTCTGACCTTGATCTCGATAGATTTAGAATAATTTTAAGTATTTTATTTTCCATTTCACCGTAATAAGCCTTCAAAGTTCAAGTCGAAAATTATTTTCATTCAATTTGTTTCGGATTTTTGTGCGTGCATTTTGGCGCGACGGAATACGAAAACTTGTTTTTCAGACGATGGAGATAATCTATTTCAAATCAAAGACCATATTTTAATAGCCAGTGTTCTATTTAATTATTTGTTATTCCTATGTGATTTTGAAAAATGTATGGTTTTCCCATGAAGTGCCCGAAACTGAACCTCTATTTTTTCTTGCATTTATCGAGCACACAAAATTAAAGTTTAAAAAAAAATTATCAGCCTCCAAAATCTGCTTACGTCAGGTTGAAATTTTGATCCCTTATATTCTAGAATCAAGAAAATGTAAAAATTACAAACTGAAACGAAATTTTCTCGAAAACGATTCGATACATTTTTTTTTAAATTTTATATCCCTTTATCACCTTTTGGTTAGAATGCGTAGCCACAACGTTAACTCGTAGACTTTAGACATGAATCTGTACCCAGACTCGATTTCCGGCAACTAGTGACCATTCTATAGATCGAGCCATATAAGCAAAGTTTCATTATCAACATACATTTTTCAATAGCTTAAAATAATATTCAGCCAATTTGCAATAAAATAAAAATAAAAAAATTCCGATGAACAAAAAGGCATTTAATGGGGATGAGAAAAAAAAATTCGCGAAAATGTACCCCAGTGACGGGCAGCAGTGCAATAATCATACGAATTCAAACGTTTATTTATATTTTGAACTACTGTTTAGTTAACTTCAAAGGGTTTTCTCTAGTTCCATTTAACAATTATTATATGTTTTCATCAAAATT
>SCLH01063193.1:12271-36059 GCA_004367855.1 Oikopleura vanhoeffeni
TTTTTTATTGGCTGCCTCGGCCAGTGTATTGCACTTTTAGTCAATTTGGCAAAAGATTTAATTTTAAATAAATTCTCAATTTGGTCGCCCACGCGGTTTTTTATTGGCTGCCTCGGCCAGTGTATTGCACTTTTAGTCAATTTGGCAAAAGATTTAATTTTAAATAAATTCTCAATTTGGTCGCCCACGCGGTTTTTTATTGGCTGCCTCGGCCAGTGTATTGCACTTTTAGTCAATTTGGCAAAAGATTTAACTGCAATACAAGCCCAGCCTTCGGCTGAGCCTTGTATTGCATATTAAAATTGAGGTTTATGTATTTTTTCTCAAAAAAATACTAAGAAAAAATCTGAAAAAACTTGAAAATTTTGAGAAAAATCTCGATTTTTTTTTTATGATCAGAGCAGAAATGCATTTTGTGTCCTTCCTGAGGCTATTTGGTGCAGTTTTGATGTCCCTAACCTGAATTAAAAAACCGTTGAGTACCCCCTTAAAGTCTATACTTGATCTTGGATCATAAAAATAATGAATATTCTAAAGCCTTTATTATCTCCGCAATAACTGCTCAAAGTATCGTCCCCGAATGGGGTTTTGAGTGTGAGGGGAATTTCAATGGTTTTGGGTGTGAAAAAGGGAAGAAATTCGGAATCGTTAATTCCTCAGATTTGTCTTGAATAAAAAATCACTAAAACTCTGGAATCTATTAACTAGAAACGGGTTCTTAAAAATAATATATTTAACAGAAGGAATCAGTTTTCGATTTTTGTTTATTGAATCGAATGAGATAGAAATACTATTGGCTTGAACGAATTGAAACAGTATTGGCAGAGTTGATTGTAAAATAATATAAACTGAAAAAATCAAATAAATTCCGTTAACTTTGGTGAGTCTAATTTTCGACCTTTGGTTGGCTGGAAACTTCGAGTCGTTGTGCTTTTATTTACACTTTCGGCTTCCTCATCTTCACCCATTCGAATCATCTCGATTTGGGTATATAACACATAACCAACACAAATGCCTGAATTTCAAAGTTTTGAATTAGAACAATTTTTGAAAACGGTACAATTTTTCAAAATTGACAGATTTCAAAATCAAAAAACATCATATCCATTATGATGCCCGGGTCACACTAAAAACTTGTTTGCCTGTTAAAAGAATAGAGAATAAGTTTTTAGTGTTACCTGGGCATCATAATGGATATTATACATATCTAATTCGAACGCTCGAAAATTAAAAAAACAATTTTATGGGAAACCAGTTATTGTGTAGGTTGTCTTTAGCTGTAACATTGTCTCCGACCACGCCAAAACTCCCCGTGAAGAAAATGGTTTCGCAGATAAGTAATGTAGTAGTATCTTCAATTTGTTTTTACTTATCACTTAACCCTTGTGAGCATATAAAAAAAAGTTCCGTCAAGGCCAGAGCCACAATGGGCTCTACTTTGAATCGTTTGTGCTACCAGAAAGCTGTAGGCAGTTGGAATTTCAATTTTTTCTGCATAAGGAAGTTGAAAGATGATATTTTTGCATCCGACATTTCATATTCTAGAATTTTACTTAAATGTTCCAGAAAATATAGTGAGAAAAGCAAGGCACATCATATCACGTGATACACTGTCACAGTTGTGTCTAAAACAATGCACAAGTATCTGGCCTACGTCATAGTTTTGTCCGATTTGATTTTTATATCATAAATCAAAAGTAATTTATAAATAAGTCAAAAATTTTGATGGAAAAATCATGATTTTTGATGAAAAATGTTTATTTTTCCCTATAAAAGCAGATTATTACACTTTTTCCCTTTATTTTTTAGTAAATATGGTGATGAAGTACAACTGTGGACATTTTTTGATTGCTTAAATTCACTTTTATGATAACTACCGAAGAAAAATATCTGCCCCTAGATATCGATTAATTTTTATTTTAACTGTTATGCATGCACAAAACACTTTCCTTAAAACTTACTAATATCACATAGGCGAAAAATCCTAATAAATCAACTCCCCGTAATTCTGGAAACAAACATTCGAAAAAAAATTCAATTATTTTTTTTTGGAACCGAATTTAAATTCTTTATAATTTGTTTGAAAGAAAAGATTCTACGATCCCGTTTTTTTGCCTTTTTTGGATGATTTTAGGTATGCTGGAGCCACAATTGTGGCTCTGTGCTTACAAGAAAAAACAAAAAAAATGGTAAATTCTCTAATTTTTTTCAAACGAGATTGTCACGATAAAACAATAAACGTATCAATTTATTCGTCGAGCGTTCTTATCGAAATTTTTATCAGGTATTTTACCAGTTTGTCACATTTATATTTTTGAAACATAAAATGTAACTTACATGCAAAAAGTAGAAATACAAGTGCGGCATTACAATGATGATCTACAGAATCGGACCCTGTAGCTAGACAGTTTTGCATGAATAAAGTACATTCTTCACCGTTATTGGCACAATATTCTTGATTCAAACTGATGACTCGTCCATCACATGTTCCAGCATTACTTTCTTGAAAAGGTTCAATAATCATGGTGACAGGTCCACCTTTGGCCATAGCAGCTATCAATGTAAATAACGAACATAATAATAATAGTAAAGTTACTTGAGACATGATTTTCGCACGAATTATATTAAAAATACAATTCATCCCCTGATCAGACAAAAAAATTCGGCGATATTGAGGATTTTCGGCAATAATGGTACTTTCGGCGATATGGAGACAAAAACACATTTTTTGGTTAAAAATGAAAAAACGCGTAGGCTTTCAAAATGCCGTCGGATTTTTTTTAATTTTATAAGGAGTTTTACAGTAGGTTCGAATGAATTGAATCAGCAAAATGCGTAGGATTTAGTACTCCACCGAAGTTTGGTGACCGAACGCAATCAAATATAATTTGAAAAAAGTAAATTTGAGAAATTCAATCTTAAAAATGACGTCATTCATGACGGCCACAAAGTAATTTGTGTAAGAAATCTTAAAAAAATTCGGCTATATTGTGCATTTTCGGCGATATTTGCACATTCGGCAGAATTGGAACTGGAAGTATTTCAGCTTATAATAGTGAAATTGCGTAGGTTTTGTTCGGCGATATAAAGCCCTCGATATCCCACCGCTGTATACGCTTTATACGTGGGAAAAAAGTCGTGCTTTTGTACCCAAATTGGCTAATCGACTTTTTGTACTTAGTATGCATTGCCTAGGTGGATAAAGTAAGCAGGCTCGTGTTTTCTGTGGTTTGCATATAAATTTTACATCAAGACCAATTTGGGTACAGAAAGCACGCTCGTGAAAAGCGCATCGTCATGATTATGCGCTATAAGCTCATAACTTATAGCCTACTATATAAGCCTACTATATAGCCTACTGTATAAGAGTGTCCGATGAATTTACCGATTGCATTGGAGCACAGAGATAAGCATAAAAAAATAAAAATGATATCTAATAGACGGGTTTTAATACAATCTAATTCTGCCGATCCCCTGATTATGTCGATCTCTCATCCGCTGTTTTATTAATAGTAACAAAGTTAAAATAAACAAAATCGACGTACTGTCGAATGATTTAGGTGGACCCTTAATGTAGACCACGGTGTTGACCAATTTTAGTCCATTAAGCACGAGCGTGCTTTCTAATCCACTTTTTTAGTTACGGGTACAGACTAATTTGGGTACAGAAAGCACGAACATCAATTTTTTTTCTCAATAACTGTACATCTGATTAGTTACATTATTATTGCAAAAATAAAAGCTTGCACAAAGCGCTAATCCGGCCAAGCTAATTTTTCTAGGTACTTTTTGCTCAAAAGATGAAAAAAATATTGCTTGAACCAGATTTGATGGAAAATCGGCTAGGCCGGATCAAAGCCCTGCGCAAGCTTATGTTTTTGCAAAATTAATTTAACGAATTTGTAATATCCGAAATTCGGATTCCGAATACAATTTTTCTACTTGACATTCTGTACAAGTCGGAAAAATCGATTTTAGCCTAAAAAAGCCATAATTCAAGTCGGCTTGAAGAAAGTTAGAGGGCCTTGAGTACGTCTATTGACCTTTTAAATCCTCACCAGATGCAGGAAAAGACCGTTATAGATATGTATCAAAATTGTTAAAACTGAATTGGGTTAATTTAACCGTGATATAATGTTAAGGAAAATGATAGATTACCTATTTGTTAAGCGTGAGTGGCTAATAGAGATTATTTGTCCCGTGGCTGACCAAATGACATATTGATAAATTAATATTTTTTGCTTAAAAATCAATTCCTGCGTTAGCCGTTACCAATAAGATTGGATAGGAAAGATCGGCCATTGGAAATAATATTCTGACTTTTGAGTGAATAAATGATTTTTTTAATATTTCCTTCATTTTAAATAAAAAATGAATTGAAAAAACCACAAATTTAGAAAATTATTTGAGCAAATATAAATCCATGTACAACTCTAATCTATTTCTTTACAAAAAAACGAAGGCGAATCAGCAACATTCTCAAGCCAAAAATGTAGTCATTTGCTATCGAAACACACACCAAAAGGCGTCTTGGTTCATTATTATAATGTCAGGATCGAAGCAAATTAGATTTGAGAAATAAACATTTTATTGTTCAAGTTTATAAATATTAATAAAAATTGAAAATGACAAAAAATAATTTGGACGATATAAAAATAATTTTGAACACAAAAAAATCTTATGCTTTCATTATAATTTCTAGCTTGGAAACATTCACAATTATTTTCACATTTAGCTCAATTAACTTGCGACGAAAACCCTTTTGAATTTTTGTGAGCACAGAGGCTCTGTGACAGAGCTACTTAATTTTAAGTGCCCCAAGCAGAACTGAAATCGGCCAAAAATAACATGAGGAATTATTGTGAAAACTTTTCCGACAAGTGAATCATAGAACTTTTTGCTGAAAAATGAAAAGATATCACCAAATTAATTGCTTGATTTTTCGTTAAAATTTATTGAATAAGAATTTGCGGAACTTCTTCAATTCTTCAAGGGTAAACAGAAAATTTAGTTTCTAATTTTCTAAAAATTGTGGTGTTTGGGCAAGGAAAGTTCGCCAGATATTGATAACGGGCCCTCGACCGTCAGATCGTGACTATTTGAAAGATACAAACGGTTCAGAATCCGTCCAGCTAATCAAAAACCTGAATTTTAGAATACGTCAATGAAATCGGCTATATTCAGGGCGGTCACCCAATCATATTCTCGCATTCAAATAGTCACTTTCTGTTGGTCGAAGGCCCTACATCTATACATCTACAGCTAGCCGATACAACCCCCCTTAGTTTTTGGGGGTTTATGCTTTGTATTAAAAATATACTCCAAGGCTTACGTTTGATTATTTTCTCAAATTAATGCAATTTTTATATTAGATAATGTAATTTTTTTCTATTTATTCACTGTATTCTCACTACACAATTTGCAAAGGCAATTAATAGTGCTATAATCTGTAGGGCAAGAATCGGATTAAAAAATCTTGTTTTCTGTCCACTCATCGTTCCAAATAAGACAACAGAAATGAAGGATAAGAACACAACGGCTAAAATAATATAATCAATAAGTAGCTTAACGGCATTAAATTAACTTGAATTACTTATATTAATATTTTATAACTTATTATTTAAAACAAATAATTGGAGTAAAATGACGAGCTCGTTCAATTAGTATTTTGAAATTATTTATTTCAACTATCAAAAATTGTCAGATATTTATTTTGGATTATCACGTTATTAACAAACTTATTTTGTCACATATCGTGATATATCGGCAAAAAACCTTTATTTGGTGACTTGACCTCAACAAAATCAAATTTTTGAAACTTAAATGTGAATTAAAAAGCCCTTGGAGCGCTCATACATTTCGGCGCTAAAGAGTAAAATTGGTAGATCATGACTCATGATTCATGAGTTTCCATTAAAAAATTCCAAGCTCAAAATATATAATAAATTGTGATAAATATCGATGATTTTAACGTTTGTAATAAAAAAATAACTTCAACGTGTCGGTTCAATTTTTTTTTTATTTTGAAAAAATAAGAAAATTGAAATTAAATCTGATGTTTTTCGTTTTTCAGTCCTTTTTCAAATAAAGTAATAAAACAATCTTTTTGAGGGGATTTCAAATGAAAAGAGGTTCTAATCAGCATAGAAAACACTGCAAGCTTTGCGAAAATCAGCGATTCAATTTGTTTACATTGCAACCAATGAGAATCGGGTTATGAGGTTAAATTGCAAAAATAAAAATAATGGGGAGTTTTTTTTCAAATTCCGAATAAAAATCTTTTTAAGTAGTTTTAATTCGAAACAAACCAATTTTCGATCGATATAAAAAATACGAGCTCTGCCGAAATCAGCGATATTTATTTGATTAAATTTCCACCAATCAGAATCGGGCTAGAACGTCACAATTTCAAAAAGTGAAAAAAATCGTAGTGTTGTCTAACTCACATATGTGACGTGCTATAATTTCTGAAAAAAACTTATTTTGGAGTTTTGCTCGTCTCGGACAGCCTATGAAGGAAAAAAAAACAGCGGCTAAAATATTATAATCAGTGTGTAGCTCCACGGCGCATTAAATTAACTTGAATTAATTTTATTAATTAATTATTTATAACAAAATTATTAAAGTCAAAGTGAAACAAAGAGCTTTTTCTACAAAGAAATCCATTATCAGAAAAATAAAAAAAGGACCTTAGGGAGTTAAAAATTAATAAAATGATCTACTTATAGAACAAATGATGCTTTAATAAAAGTTTGAATAAATTCCACATCATAAGCATCATTAACTTTGCTCTTCAATCCACTTAGAAATAAAAATAAGAAAATTTACTCTTACAAAATCTATTCGGTCACCAAGTTTTCACTTGTGCCAAATTATGAATGTATGTGTACAAATTAAAAATAATAATACAATATCATTTTTCAAACCTAAGTGGATCTTAAAAATGAGGGCTATCTCTATAGCGCGTGTTCGAATCCGACTAATGTTGTCTTATTGACTGTCTTAGGTATGATAATGGGCAAGGGTGCTTGATATTGGGAGCGCCAAAGTTGATTGGTACGTAATCACCATTTGTGACAATCACCTTGGAGGCAATCACTAACACAGTCACTTAGATACCATTAGTTGGATTCAAACACGCGCTATAGAGATAACCCTCATTTTCAAGATCCACTTAGGTTGGGAAAAGGTTGAATCATACTTTCAATTTTAAAAATGTTTTATGGATTTCCGCCCTTCATGCAGACTGGAGGCCCGATTCAACACATGCTTAATCCGTAGATATTATTGGCTGAAATTCAACCCTCTTTTGCTTTAGCATATTGATTACGAGACTTCCTGGTCGTTTTTCACTAGATTTTTAGCCAACATTTTTATATAATTCGGCTTTTAAAAACAACCCATCCGATTACATTCTTAGATAGCTCAAACTGAGCAAAAATATCTTGTGAATTATAAAATATAAAAATGGTCTGAATCCGACCATTGTTTCCAAATTTTTTAAGAAAAACTAATAATTAAACAATTTTAGTAATCTCAGAAAAACATATAAAATAAATTGGTCTGGTGGACCAATTTTTAATATTATTAATCACAAGATATTTGTACTCAGTTTGAGCTATCTAAGAATGTAATCAGATGAGTTGTTTTCAAAAGCCGAATTATATAAAAATTTTGGCTATAAATCTAGTAAAAAACGACCAGGAAGTCTCGTAATTAATATATGTGTCAGCCAACCAGCCGATTGTATTATTCCCACCAAATTTAGCAACATTCGAATCAGGTTCCAAGTCTGCAATCAGGGTGGAGATCCATATTGTTCTTTGAAAGGATGCGACTGAAACGCTCCGAAATAACGAAATGGGTCGGAATTAATATTTGTTTTTATAAGACTACCTACGCAATTATTATAAATTGACAAAATTACTGTTTCTACTCAAAATTTTGAATTTGCTTCCGAGTCATTTATTGATTATATGAAAAGTTATCTTCAAAATGTGATGCATACCCAATCTGCTAGAAATGCTATGGAGTTTCCAAATTTTAGAGTAATCAAGCCGTTTTGAATTCAGTTTCAGGGCATTTGAGCGTAAAGTCAGAACATTTTTGACCATTTTTATTATATTTTTTGGTCAATTTTCATCTCACCACGTGTTAAAGAATTGTTAACTGAAGTGGGTGACTAGTTAAAGCATACATACAGATTTTTCCGAAAATCTTTAACTTCACACCAACTGTAGTACAGTTACTGTATCTCAAATGGTCTAATTAAAATTTTTGAACCTAATTTTAGATCAAAATTCAATCGATATGTTCTGAACGAAAAAACAGATTTTAAAATATAATGAACTTGAAATAGCGCCCCAAAAATACGATATTTTAAGCACGGTTAATTGTATCTGTAATTAAGTTGCAAGACTTATCGAACAAAAGTTTGGACGTTTTTCGACAGATTATATTCATTGAACTTAACTTTATTTTGTTTGAGAGAAAATATGTGAGCAAATTTGGGTTTGAAAACGGTCATCAATGATGACTCATCATGCTTAAATCAGGAAAGTAATTTTAGACCAGGCTTGTGAAAAAAATGAGATAGATAGGGCAGGGATCGGCAAAAGCTGGGCGACTGGGACACTTTTTCGCCCTAGGGCGACTGGGCGGGCCAGGGCGACTGAGCGACCTGAACCCACCCCGCCCTGGCCCAGCAAATTCGTGACGCAGCAAATAGTGGTCGCCCAGACAAACTCGAAATTGTCGCCCGGGCCATTTTACAAGCCCGATTTCAAACTGTCCGACGTAAAACACCGATAGTGATTTTTGCTCAGAAAAGGACGAAAAATGTTTAGATCGACGGATAAAAATATACCAAACTCATTTTTTGCTACCAAAATTTCCAAAATCTAGCGGGCTTTAAATATTTCCTCAAATTACTTCAAGTCTCGACAAATAACTTTTTGTCTCGACAATACTTGAAACTCACGCCGTAGATGGAAATTACTCATGGGTTTGATTCTTTTAAATTTAAACAAGGTAAATTTTCATTTTTTTTTACTTTATAGTATATAAAGACTATAAATGTAGTACATCTTATTTAGTATCTTTATAATTGCGTCGAATATATATCGAAAATCCTGCCTAGTCGTAAAATTGTATTGATAAGTCACAAATATGGAAATGAAGCAATTTCATTGGTCACTTCTCGAGAATCCAGCAATTTGATTGGTCACTTTCTATTTTTGTGACGTATCAATACAATTTTATGACTAGGCAGGATTTTCGAGATATATCTTATATTTATATATATATCTAATTTCCTTGTTACGTTTGAGTTCACTGTATTCATTTTTAATGAAAAAATTTGCTTGAAAATGAATAATTGAATATTCGAAAACGTTCGCAACAATAAAAATAAGAAATATCTTTATATCTAATAGTTTATATTGCAAAATTTTCTTTGAATAAGAAATATCTAATTCCGAGTGAAAACACACGAAAATTGTGAGACTGTACTAGACTGGGAAATACACGTCCCTGATTGGCCGACAGACGGCCTGTACACTCACCCGTCGCTTAAAATTGCTTTCCTACACCACACTGACATCTCTCTCGCAAGATTTGTGTTTTTCACTCTAAACTGGATATAACTTTGAAATTTGTTGTCGGAGAAAATTTCGACCAACATCTATAATTTTACTTAGTCCCCTTAATTAATAATACAAAAACAATTGTATTTTGAACATTGATTCAAAAGTTTTCTCGAGAAAATATTCGTTTTTTATGAAAAAAATTTTCAAAGTGTATTTTTATAACTGAAAAATGCAACATTACAAGTCTGAAACCGTCGATTTTTCATTAATATAATTGAAAAGCGGTAGTTATTAAAGAAAAAGTTTAATCAAAACTAGCGCCATTTTTAAAAGGTATTATTAATACCGTATTAACCAAGTGACTTTTATTATCTTACTAACAACCACAATCCCCTGCTTCACACCCACAATCCCCTTAACCTGTACGCCCCAATAATTTCTTACCCCGGTACGCACCACTCGTACATAATTGTACGAGCACTTTTCAAAAAATCATAAAAGCAGTACCACTCATCCGATTAAAAAGTTAAGGTTGAAGCACATAGTTCAAACAATTATTTTCAACCTCATTTTTATTTGATAGCAATATATCGATTTTAAAGTAGTCAAACACCACACTTTTGTGCCCCGGGAGAGACATTTTCGATATTTTTGTCTATATTTCAAAACCCAGACATTTAAAATTATACATTTTAATCACATATTAAGTATTGAATAATTTTTCTGACAAAAATATTTAAAAACAAATTTAACGATCAGTATTATTCGAGATTTTTTATATTTTGTAAATTTTTATTTTCGAAAAATTTTCTATTTTTTCGCCATTTTTTAATGTCATAATTATCGCAAATACAGATTATATAGGGATGACTTTGAAATGATAGAGAGCAATCGGAAAATGATCCCACAGCCGGACATGTGGGCAGTCCATATCCCGCAGTGCCCGAATATCAGGGCTCGGTGTTCATTCAAAACAAAAAAGAAATCAAAAAATAAATAATTAGAGGTAAAGCTGTGATTGATTAACTTCAAGAGAAATATATTCATACTAGTAAAAAAATTCAAGGAAATTAACCCTAGCCAGAGAGCTTAGTTTCGGATCTAACCATCGGAAAAGGATATGCGTAGTGATTATGTTAAATTGAAATTTGTTCACATCCATTTTAAGTTTAACAGACAACAAAACTCATACTTAAACATAGACTCATACTTAAACTCATACTTAAACATAGACTCACCAATGCATGATATTTTGGATAAATTCATTTTCTCTTTGTTCTAAACTTTCTCTTGAAATATATCTTGAACGAAAGTTGAAACAATTTGTCTTTGTACTTCTTGTTACGCTTCTTTGTGTTAAAAATTAAAAATATATCGCTCGATAAATAATTCCAAAAAAAAGTGGTTCACACTCTGCACTAATTTCGAATTCTCATTGATATGAAAAAATTTAAACAAAATTGTAAAGACGATCGTATAAAGCAAATACGTAAAAAACGAAAAATTTTATGTAAAAAGACAATATTTACGCCTTTTTTGAGCTTTTGTTAAGCACAAATCATTGGCGCATAATAAAGCATGAAAAAGGGCGCTATGGTGTCCGCTTGGTTTTGAGAGCGAATCCAACGACATACTCAAAAATCACTCCAACTTTTTTATACAGAATAAATTATAAACTATACACATTTTAAATTATTTTTGTTCCTACACATTTTTGTCTTTATTTCTGTTATGCACATTTTATTAAGGATCAGAATTAGATGGCAAGGCAAAATAAATAATTAAAATATACTGTATATATTGCTGTGTCTACAGCGTTCCAATTTGAGAGTGAAATGCCAGAACAATCCCCTCATCATTCAATCCATGAACTTGGCATTTATTAACAACCCTGTTTTCACAAAAGTGCCATTCGGCACTTAATATTTTCAAAAAACCGTATTGAATTCTCTATACAAAGCACGATTATAATTAGACTTATGTTAGAGCCTCAACAATTTTGTTCTTATTTAAATAATAGTGAAGCCTCATTTGATTCATGAATTTATATTTTTCTTATTTGACGTAGCTTGAAATATGTGATTTACCTCTCAAAAGACCTACGATTCGAAAAAAATTTTGCCTAATCACCAAAGAATTAAAAAAAATGATTTTTTCAGAAGTGTTTGTAAAAATAATCGAAACAAGAAGTCATTTTTTTTTGCATTTTATAGTCAAGTAAGAACAAAATTCGAAATTTATATTGGAATCTCAACAAACAACTCAGTCAAAAAAATTTTAGACTTGTCACTTGTTAATCGATATCATGAAAATCAAGAAGGAAAAAGTTCTGGAATTTAAAATCTAGATATTCTATACTTAGTTTATAAATGCTGAATACCATGAATTAAATTTCTCACATAATTGACAGAAATTTATCGAATTTGCATTTAAAGCACCTCGTAATAGAAAGTTAAACTTGTTAAAACTTGCTTAATTTGACAATTTCCAAAATCAATTAAAAATATACAGTAATATTCATACTGTATGAACGCGTTATGAACGCAAATAGATATTACTTAAAAATACTAAATAATGAGTGTGGTCTAAGACTCCAATAACCTCAAGTTTGCTCACCAGGTGGCGTTGAAGTGCAAATTTTGGTGCATTTTATAATAGCTTCGTGAAAACCGCGAAACTAAGAGATTTCTCGTAGTTGAGCCTTTGACGCTATTTTAAGAGCGATCTCACTGAGATCATCCAAGTCGACCTTGTAAATTTTTGTGAGTTATCTTCTTAATCAGATGAACAGAACAAAATTTGCATGGCTTAATTATAGTCTCTATGTTGAAGCAAACTTTGAACTGTTACTATATTTCAATGCCATATTTCAATTTTTTGATCGTTAAAAACTGAATATACGAAAAATTTTGATCACGTGACGACAAAATGCTTTAAGTTGTGTGATTTAGTTGCCTCAAAAAAGTTCAAGCGGTACCCTTCATGAAGTGAGGCTCAAGCGAAAAATATTTAGAATTGTATTTTTAATTAAATTTTGTTGAAAATATGGACAATTTAAAAGAAACTGGTGATATTTTTATCTTCATACTTCGGCAGGAAAGTACTTTTTCATTCTTATGGAAATATTTTGTCCTGGTTTTTAGCATTTTAATCGAAATATATCGATTTTCAGAAATTCAAAGTACAGTTTTCGGAAACAAAAATATATTCAAACTTATGTTTCGATAAAAGCAGCTGTCCGCAAACTAACCAGCTACTCGACCATTTAAGTTTGAAAATCGAAACTAAAAAATCAAGGAAGGCTTTGGAGTAAATTTATGACGTATTTTCAAAATCGATTGTAATAGATCTGCCTACGTATTTTCTGGTCAATAAAATCTAAAACTAATTTTCGTATCTTTAAAACTCACGAAAGAGTAGGCTTTTTAAGACAAAATATTACTCAATTTTGAAGCTTGTTACTGATTGGTCGAGCAATCAGGGACTTTCAATTATTGTTAATGATGTGGAATTTTTGTTCAAATATTACACTTTATTCAACTATTCGCTTTCACAATCTTTACAGCCTGGTTTTTCTCGTTTACGGCGTTTTTTTAAATTTTGCCGGGTAGACAGCCAAAATTGCCGAGACTTTGCTATAGATTTTCGCTGTCGAATGATGGTGGAATAAAAAACGCCGTAAACTCAGGCTGGAGTATTTTGAATATTTGGTCTGAAAAACCGCAAAATCGTCTTTTTCATGACGGGTATCCCCTTAATTACAAGTAACCAAGTATTTTTATAGGAATACTTTTATAATAGAGACACTGGACATGATTCTCATAAATTTCCCCTTTATCGTAAGGGCCTCACTCTTGAAAATTATAAATAAAGTATTGAAACATTGATTGAAAAAATGTTGTTATAACCTGACAGGTTACAGGTTAAACCTGTAAGAACTGGTAAAATATTAATAAAGAAATATTCTTGCTTTTAATAAATATTATATATTTAACAATTGCGTGAAATATGCATGTTATCAGAATTTTGAAAGTTGTGAAGCTATGCTAACTCTTTAAATCAAAATGGAGTATAAAATCGGTATTCCTCGAAAAATTTAACGAAAATTAAAAAATGGAGACTAATTTCCAACAGAATTTTTTCTATGAGCTTCTATTTATTTTTAATAAAAATTTAATTATCACTGATACTCAAAATCTGGTTCTAATTGTCGATATGATTTTTGATATATTGGACTAAGTCAATTTGACTTAGAAACTGTTAAATATTAATTCATATATTGTCCGTTAAGGGGGTGGGTGTCGCTTTTTTGGTAACCTTTTCAATCACTGCCTCACGAAGTCATCTAGTGTCAGATTGTAAAAACTCTGAGATACACTCGTTGTAGATCTAGCGCGCTCGTCCTAACGATTACACATTCAAAGTTAACTTGTTACAACATCACACCACCAGTGGGTGGTTTTAATTCTAGAGCACTAACGGTTTTTTTTAAATCTATCTTCTTTAGACCCCACATACAAAGCGTCTCAAAATTTACACAAAGTAGCGATAATATGAGAACAAAAAAGTGATGAGAAGAATTTTTCGATTTTTTGACTTTTTTTTTCTAAGAATCTTACTTAAACGCCGATTTTGCCAGTTTTTTCGTAATTTAATAGGACCAACTAATGTAATGATTGGCTAAGACTATCCGCAGCCTTTTAAGGTTGTGGTTTTATAAATACTTTAGTATTTATATTATAATTGTGTGGTTGCGTCAGGGATGGTGGATGTGTATGCCCGAAATACTCTGAATTTATAGGGGCCCATTTTCTGCCATAATTAGGGCCTTTTTGCCGTTTTTTTATTTTTCGGCCCTTTTATTCTGCGGGAAAATATTCGTTCTGATTAAGTTGTTTCTTCGGAACTCTTGATTGTTTTCTTCAAATCTAGAAAAGTTTATCGCCCCGGGGTAACTTAAGCGTATTGTTTGAAATATTTATTAAATATTGTTGTAAATACGCTTTTTATACCTTTATGATAAAAACTACTCGTAAACCTTTGCTATTTATCATAAAACCACTAAATGTAAATAATTGGATCAGTATTATCCTGCTGTATATCCATAAAGTGGCTTAAACCCTTTATAAATAGGGGGAGATTTCCACTGTAAAGTTGGTATTAATGTAGTTCTTGGTGCCACTTTTTAACCCTTTTTAAAATGGTAGAGCACAATTTTAATGTTCTTGGTGGTGTATTATGACGTTCTTCGACTGTTTTATTTTCTCCGGTGGTTTTGTTCTATTCGAAGTGTTTTATTGGTTTGATAGTTTTGACCCGTGGCAAACTTCTCAAAATTTTGCTCTAGTTTAAAGTTTTAATAATTATTGTTAACACATTACAAAATCCGAAATTATAATTTTGTAGGAAATCAAAATAAAAATTACATTTTTTTAAATATGCCCGATCCCGATATATGTCAACGATGGTCATGTGAGTGAAATTTTGAAATTGAAGAGGTTAGTCTGTGTTTGTAGCATTATACGTATTTTAGTCAGTATTTTTTGTAGATGTATAAAAGTTTTTTGTGACGAGGCTTTCATTTGTCTTTAATGCCCGATTGTGCATTTTCCGGTGTTGGCAAATCCTACGTCTGAGAGACTATGGATATTACTGGCATAAGTTCCATATAGTGAAAGGTTAAGGTTGAGAGATGTAGGAGAATAGTATTCACTACCGTAGTGACTCTTCGATCTCTATCGTATGCGTGTGCGTCCGATTGTCTAGGCTTCCGTGGTAGACCATATCTCTTTGAGATATATAATTTTCAATTTTTTGTTCTTAAGTAATATGAAGCATGGGTTGGCCATATGTGCGCATTAATTATTTTCTTAGATTACCAGAGGGGTTTTCATTTGCTCGGGAGCATTTCAGCATGAACAGCCAAAATTTTGCGGTGTGAAGCGGACATATTCTGGCGTTTTGCTACTTACTTTACCGTTTATATGAGGCGTAGAAGTAAAAATATCTTACGATGTTTTGAGAAATGAGTTTCATGATCATTATTGCCTTCTTGGTGCACTCCCATGAAACATGGTACGTTTTGTGCCTAGATTCGAATTGGGATTTTACCCCCGGTTGAACAACCAGTTAAATTTTGGACGTGACTGATTTATTTTGCTAATTTTTAAAATAAAATTTTGTTGTGCTATTCTGGGCAATTTATCGTATTTTTTATTGTTATCCCAATATTTTATCTTCGGTACCGGACATTATTTTCAAAAGCCCCGGTGGAAATATTTATATTTGTATTATTTGCCAATAACCTCAATGTCATTAACCTCGATGTTCTCTCACGGCCCTAATCTTAGCTAATGCCATTTGTGTTTTCCTGTAAATTCAAAATTTAAATAAACGGATTATATTATATTAAGTCTCTTTGGCTCAATTTATTTTATTGTGGAGAAGCAAGTTAATTGTGGCAGAAAAGTTTTTAACTCCGTAGATGTCCCCGTGTGTATCGAATTCTTATGGCTGAGTTGGGTCTGTCAGACCAAATCGTAGCGTTGGGTTGAAATTGTTCCCAATTTTCATCTAATTTGGTTTGATAGAAGTTACCGGTTTTATTTTTGTACGAAATTTGCTGAAAATTGGTTTCGGGTGTGGGAATTATTAGTAGGAAATAATGTTAATCTGGTTTCATCGATTAATGAATTGTTTCGTACTTCTATCAGAAGATCTTTTTAACTCCCGGTGTTTATATTCGGTTCTGCGACAGAACTATAATTATGTTGTTTGGTATTCTTTGTACATAAGTTTGCCAAATTGCCATAATTTTAGCGTGGATTATTTTTTATTTCCATTTTTTAGCTTTAGCTCCCATATACCAGAAGATTTTAATTTTTGCCAGGCAAATAAAAGTCAAGGTAGTCATACTTGCGCTCCATGTGGTTCAAATTGTGAAGAGCAAGTATGTGGTTTTGAAAGGAATTTTTGCTTTTCTGAACTAGATATTTTCGAAAGCCTATCTTTTCCCCGGTGATTTTTCATATATTTGTATATAGAGCCTGCGACTTGTGTTTTATCAGATGGCGATCTCAACGGATTTTTTTCGGTTTCTTTGATATCCTGCTATAGAATTTTTTAGGATATAGTATTAAAATATGTCTCTCGCTGAATTTCAACATGTCGTTGGGTAAAGACCATTGAGTTATATTGGTGCGTTTGTGACGCTTAGGAGTTTTTTAGAATTGTTCTTCACTTCGGCGTCAGTAAACGGTACTATGATCATTCTCCTAGCATCAGATTTGGCCCGAAAATACTAGTGATTATCCGACATTTTTTTGATTTTTATTTTGCGCGGTTCTACAATTATATTTTAAAGTTTTTTAGTCGTGTGTAAGTTTTAAAATTAATATTTTTAATTAGGTAGGTAGGGTGTCCCCGGGGTGATAAAGTTATTTGTATGTTTTTTCTTGACAGATATTTTTATTTTGATTTAAATTTTAGACATACAAGATTGTTTTTTGGCCCAATTTTCAATTAAGATCTCGATAAATGGATTATCACCATTTTAAATCTCTTTGACCTTTCATAAGTGATTCACTTTTCAGAGTTTTCCCCGCGTATTCGATGAATCTTGCCCGGTGAGATTCATGTCCATTAGTCCTGTTCTGGAGATTTCCAGTTTTCCCTACTTTCTGTGTATGATTCATTTATTGTGAAACTCAATCCGATGTGTACGACTAAACGTGACAAGTTCTGGTCATCTAATCTAGCATATTGGTTATAAACTTCCCCGTAAGTCTAGATTTTTAATTTTTGGAGTTGTTACCATAAAGTTCCCAAAAGTGCCATTTTTCAAGTAATTTTCTCTCTGCGTGATATTCCGAAATTATTTAGTAGGCTATTTTTTATGGCGAGGTTTTCACAGTGTCTCTTGACTCTCAAATAAGTATGTGTTACAATGTCTAATTTTGGCGGAGTTTTTTTGTCTACTAGTACTGAAGGTTTTTTTTGGAGCCCGCTGTGTTAATAGTAGACAGCTTAATTTCATTCTAAATTTAGTTTTTTTTAGATTATTTTTTGATAGAACATATAATTTGTTTCTTAATTTAACGGTTTTTTCAGATTGATTATTGTTTGATTTCAAAGTTTTCATGGTAAGATTCTTTTATCGGTGAAATATCTATCTGTAGCCCGTGTGTCTGATTTATCGAAGTATAAATTCTCGCTTAATAAGTCAGGCTTATACTGATAAGCAATCTGTCCTCTATCTTTGCTCACTACTTTCTTTGTGTTATTTCGAAATATGTGGCGGTAATGATCTTCTGCCCCACCTATAGATAAACATATTGAGGATTCCTCGCTTCCCTGGCAAGTTTCTGAGTTTTCCCCGGTGAACAGTTTTTGATGAGTAGAGCGTAGTTTGCTTCTCAAAAGTTCCGGATAGCGCTTATTTTCGTATTTATTAGGAAATGTATTAAGTCATCCAGTCTTATCTCNCGGAATGAGAATTTTCTGATTTAAAATGCTATTTTCGTACAGAAATATTGATTTTTGGAATTCGGCTATATGAAATGAAATGATCTCCATCCCTGAAATAACCCCGTTGTCAACTCAAATAAAAATCCAAGAAGGTCGAGAATAACCTGTAACAGCCTAATCAGCTGTTTGATAATTAGGAAAAAATTGAAAATTAATATATGTAGAATCGACAATACCTTAAAAATCTCGTTCAATACCTTCGTGGGCATCAGTTTTCTAATGCAACAGGTGCGTCAACCGAAAGTGAGGCGGGGGTATAACGTGACCGAGGGCAGCCAATCACAGGCGCGCAAGTTTCCTCGAAATTCCCCTGATAATTTTGTATGCAATTGAATTACTTCTAAAAGCACGTAATTAAAGAGGGGAAAATAATTTTCCACGCTCGATCTGGAAATCTTGATTTTGATTGTTATTGACGAGTTGCAAGATTTCTGGGTCAAGTAAAATGTAGAAAAGATAAAATGTAAAACGCTGAAATTGGCATTATAATTCTCAACAAATCACAGTATTTTGAGAAAATATGGTACCATCTGATAGAGAATTTCATTAAGTGCAGTGTCAGCTAATTTTATATGCATTTGGAATTAATTGCATATCTAATTTTTGCACTTTAAATTTTTTTTACATTTTCACTTTTTTACATTTTACCATTTACCCAAGATTTCTATGCTCTTGTCGAATCTTATAGGGCTATGATATCTATTACGGGTCTTCCTGAAACATATCCTGTTCCAACCCCTTTTAATCAAAAACGATTTTGAATTCTACAAAACGTAGTTGTACAATACGTATTGTACAATACAAAATCGTTGTAGATTCAAAGGGGTTGGAACAGGATATAAGCTAGTTTTTTAGCCAATATTTTTTATATAATTCGACTCATCCGATTAAGTCGTTACTAACGACTCGTTAGATAGCTCCAACTGAGGAAAACTATTCAGGGATAAATAAATAAAAAAAAATGGTTTGAATCAGACCATTGTTTCCTATCTTTTCGACCAAAACTGATTATTAAACAATTTCAGTAATCTCTGAAAAAGTCTAAAAATGGTCCGATTTGGACCAATTTTTTTATTTAATTGTTCATATCAAATATTTTCGCTCAGTTTCAGCCATATAAGAAGTTAATCGGATTAGTCGTTTTCAAAAGCCGAATTACATAAAAAATTTTGGCTGAAAAATTAGCTAATATGTTTCAAAAGGACCCGTAATCGATATGTTCAGAAGTAAATAATTAACGACAATATATAAAAGTTATTTGCAAAAATAAGTACGGTCATCAAAAAAAGACAAGCTCCTATTAGCAAAAAAAATGATCACTCGTTTGGTCGACGATGATGCTTGTATGTCAAGGGCCTCGGTGAATTTTAACAAATTTGCACTTTTTCAATTTTTTTTGTCTTGATGGGAAACAAAAGAGAGAGAATTCAAGTTGGATATTAAATGAGGGAAATGAACGGTTCATAAAGCAGCTGCAATTTGCTCATATGCCCCTAGCACTATTTTACGGTCAAACTTTTATGTGAAATCAGACTGGAAAAAAATACTTCGTGAGAATGCATACAATTTTATTTGAAAATTACCAAATATTGACAAGACATTTCCCCTGAAAGAATTAAAGATATTTTCAAACCAATTTAATAAAATAACAGGAATTGAACTCGTTGAATATCGCGCTGAAATAGCTCAAAAAGTAGAAATGAAAGGTCGGTTAATCTTCAAGGAATAAAATATTTTTATAAAATTTTACAATTCACAATTTGGTTTCGGGACATTTTGTGCATTAGTAGATCAAAACTTAGGGGCACCCGTATCGCTATTTTCTAGCAGTTTTAAAATTCTGGCACGAATATTTCATAGCTATTCATCATGAAATTTAATTCTATTATTAAATGCATATCAAATTTGGTTTGAGACAATTTTGCATTTAAGTAGATCAAAATTTAGGCGCCCGTGAGCCATTTTTAGAGTTCTAAAATTCCTTGCACCGAATAATCATAGCCTATTTTTCCATGAAATTCAATTCTATTCGCTGCATTGAAAATTTTGGTTGGGACCATTTTTTTGCATTTAGTAGATCAAAATTTAGGGCGCCCGTGATCCATTTTCTAGAGTTAACATTCTGGCAAGAAATTCCATAGCTATTTCCAAGAAATTTAATTCTCATTATCGTTGGATATCGAAATTTGGTTGGGACCAATTTTTGCATTTAGTAGATAAAAATTTAAGAGCGCCCCGTGATGCATTTTCTAAAGTTCTAAAATTCTGCCACGAAAATTTCTGCTAATTTTTTCCAATGAAATTTAAATTTTTACATTTCGATGCATATCGAAATTTATTGAGACCATTTTTTTTTGCATTTTTAGCAGATCGTCTAGGCACTTCGTGATGACAAACAACCTACGCGAATTTATGCATCATCGTTCACGCTCGAAATTAATTTGTTTGATACACAAAGAGAAGGGTTTTCATTTCAGCCACAAACTCTTCGCCACTTCAAACTCACGCGTAGGAATGCATATCATACCGAAAATTGAATATTTGGATGCAAATTTCAATTATCGCTAAATATATTTTATTACCCGTCATTTTTGCTACTTTCAAGCCAAAATTGTAATAATTCGCTTTGAAAACGCCATCGATAACGTTTTTCCGATAGCTCAAACGGAGCCAAATATCTAATGAATGCAAACAATAATAATGAATTGAATAGAATCGAACAATGTTTTGTTTTCCGAGATTACTGAAATTGGTTAATTATAAGTTTTGGTCAAAAAATTGAAAACAATGACCTGATCGGAGATTGTTCAATTTGTTTTTCAAAGACTCGCTCAGTTTGAGCTATTTAAGAACGTTTATCGGTTAAGTTGTTTTCTAACGCCGAATATATAAAATTTTGGCTGAAAAAGTGGCAAAAAATGACGGGTGGGCCTAAGGGTGTTACAGGTTTTCAGCATTTGAATTCTAACGATTAAGTAACAATCTGTTCCAGAATTTTTCAGACACCAAGAAAAAATTCGAAAATTTTCAACCAAAAAAATCCGGCGCTACTCAATTGGTCGAAGAATAACCTGTAAACCTAGTTTGGGCCACGTAATTGAAATCTTTCTAGAATTTTATGAGTATCTATTTAAATCGTTTTCTTTGATTGACGAAGTTTTAGTCAATCTCACTTTCCTTTTATTAATTTTCAGACGATATAATGCTTTGAGTCTTTTTTGACCCCAAAAAATAAATGCATAATAATGATATTAATAATCCACCGAAACTTGCTTAAATTTTTTTATTTGAACCCGGGAATCGAATCGACATGTTTCGTTATGAAAAATCTTATTTTTATTTTGAAAGTAAGTTACTTGTCCATAGTAAATAATGATTTCTCATAAGAAACATATCGATTAGGTAAGAACATAATTTGGTGACGAACTATATCGGGAACACCTGATGATAACGTAATTTTCAGTCAATTATCGATATCAAACCATTTCTTGCACTTTGTATTTTAATTGAGACGATTGAGTGTGTAGAGATGCTAAGTTTAATTGGGTATCGGTTCATTCAATATTATCGACAGTTACGATACGTACGGGATCATCACGCAATTCGTGTCCGAAATGGGTTTTCACCGAATAAAAAAAAAAATTATATGACCCAGGCATCGATATCGACCTTTCCAAAGACAAAATAAAGAAAAATTAAAAAACGATAAGCTTGCCTACCGCCTTTCTATCATTAATAAAAAAAATTATATTATAAATTAGCAAAGATTTGATCTGATGTTGAAATCTGAACTGATCAAATCGATAATTTAATCAAAATTTTTAAATATGTGAACATTGACATACAATTTTTTATGTTTACTGTTTTGTTTTTTTTTTTAGGCTTCATCTTGCTATTGGCTGCGTGAAGAGATTTGGGGTTTCTGGAATAAGTTTAGCTCACCGGGGTTAATGCAGTAAAAAATATATAACTTTATTTATTGATAAAAAATAATTTATTAAAATAAATTATTCAATAAAGAAGGCCAGCCTATGTAAGAAAAAAGTAGGAAAAATCTTAATTCTAATAGTTAAATATACGGTATATTATATACCGTATATTTTTGTTTTATTAATTGATGCTGTAACTAATCAGCCGCATGTACGGGTCTACGGATATCAACTTTGGAAAATGTTATTCTTCATTAAGGGCCTCGTGGCATTTGACAGATACGGACCATCCGCGGATATGGGCTCTTGATGAAAAACTTTTTACTGGGTTTATATATTCTTCTCATATACCATCAAAATGATGTTCATAATCGAAGGCAACTTTTGTAACTGCAGAATTTTCGAATTATTGCTTTTAAAAAAAAATTGAGGTCGATTAATCCGAATTCGACAAATTATAAGAAAATTTTTGAAAAAAAGTTCCGAAAACATATTAAAAAATGCCTTAATTGTGTTCAAATATTTTTTTGCTTTCGTTTTCTTCGTGCATTGTTAAAGGTGAATCAACTTTTTTGAATAAAAAACAGTTTGCCCGAAATCTAGTTAACCCTTAAGGGAGTACTGGTCGCATTTAAGGCCAAAACGGTTTCAGCGTCGCCTGCAATGAAGTACTAAAACAGCACGAAACATAAGTATTTCAGTTTAGGGATAATTGAAACATTAATCTTGCTTTCACAAAAACAAATCGAGGCCTCTGATTGGCCGACCAATCAGGAACGCCTTTCAAAAGTGGCACTATTTTCACTGCAAAAGCCTACTCCTCCCTGAAGTTTTGAAGATAGAGAATACTTTTATAGCTTTTATTGTTTACCACAGAGACGTGGCAGAACCCCAAGTTCATTTTACTCAAAAAACTTCATCCGGCGCTTAAATGAGCGAAAAACTGTTTTTTGCCTTATTTGAGTGCCTCTCGGGGAAAATACCACTCCTCCCTGGATTTGACGGCAGAAACCCTAAACTGGTATGTATCGATTTTAAGATACGCGCAAAACCCCAAGTTGACAATTTGCCCTTTTGTATCTCGGTCTTTTTTGGAAAGCCGATTCAAATTCTCAAGAATTCCTAAATTTCGACAAAATTCGTGATAAAAAATTTCTATCGCGATAAAAAATTTTTTTTTTGAACAAATGAAATAAAAAGACATCTGATCAACTTATTTTGTCCGTATTTTCAGAATAAAAACCTTTAAAAATAATCTGGAAAATTCATGTCCGAGTCCTCTAAAATCGGACGCAGTACTCCCTTAATCAAGAATTAAAAAAAAATAATTCACCGAGACTTGCTCAATTAGTAAGCCGGACTCATCCACCACGTAAAATTTCATAAATAAAACTCGTGAAAGTTAAATAGTTCTTTCGATGTGCAAAATGTCGTTTTTTTTTCGCTTTTTCAAAAATTAAATTTCGATTTTGACGTAGAAATCATATAAAATTAAATTATAATAAATTCGCTGGTGGCGAGACGCGTTTTTAAGAGCTTCTTATTAATAATAAATAGAATTAATTTTTACTGTAATTTAGAACACCTTCGATAGCAAACGCGGCGTTTTTTGAGTGTTTTTCCAAAAGACGATCTTAATTAATAAAAATAATCAATTCTGAAGAAGTAAAAATTAAACAAGTAAGCTTGAAAAAGTGGCAATTTGTGTTTAAAAAGTTTTATCCGAAAATTTGAAACTGGCAAAAA